>CM042402.1:2477206-2609706 GCA_023634145.1 Thymallus thymallus | reverse complement strand
TGTGTGTGTGTTTGTGTCATGGGCTTCCTAGCTGTGAAGAAGTAATGTTCAGTCTAAAAACATGCGGCTCCAGCCAGTGATCCCCATCATTCTCTATTGGGGTTGGAAGATCAGGTGGAATCTGCCCTGAAAACAACGCTAGAAGCTTTTCCAACATGAACATATGAAACCTCAAATTAAAAAACCAACCCAATAACAGTGAAACATGAAACACCTATACATCAGGTCTACACCCAGTCTACACCCAGGCTACACCCAGTCTACACCCAGTCTACACCAAGTCTACACCCAGGCTACACCCAGTCTACACCCAGGCTACACCCAGTCTACACCCAGTCTACACCAAGTCTACACCCAGTCTACACCAAGTCTATACCCAGTCTACACCCAGTCTACACCAAGTCTACACCCAGTCTACACCAAGTCTACACCCAGTCTACACCAAGTCTACACCCAGTCTACACCAAGTCTACACCCAGTCTACACCCAGGCTACACCCAGTCTACACCAAGTCTACACCCAGTCTACACCCAGGCTACACCCAGTCTACACCAAGTCTACACCCAGTCTACACCCAGTCTACACCCAGGCTACACCCAGTCTACACCAAGTCTACACCAAGTCTATACCCAGTCTACACCCAGTCTACACCAAGTCTACACCCAGTCTACACCAAGTCTACACCCAGTCTACACCAAGTCTACACCCAGTCTACACCAAGTCTACACCCAGTCTACACCCAGGCTACACCCAGTCTACACCAAGTCTACACCCAGTCTACACCCAGTCTACACCCAGGCTACACCCAGTCTACACCAAGTCTACACCCAGTCTACACCCAGTCTACACCCAGGCTACACCCAGTCTACACCAAGTCTACACCCAGTCTACACCCAGTCTACACCCAGGCTACACCCAGTCTACACCAAGTCTACACCAAGTCTACACCCAGGCTACACCCAGTCTACACCCAGTCTACACCCAGTCTACACCCAGGCTACACCCAGTCTACACCAAGTCTACACCAAGTCTACACCCAGGCTACACCCAGTCTACACCCAGTCTACACCCAGTCTACACCCAGGCTACACCCAGTCTACACCAAGTCTACACCAAGTCTACACCCAGTCTACACCCAGTCTACACCCAGGCTACACCCAGTCTACACCAAGTCTACACCAAGTCTACACCCAGGCTACACCCAGGCTACACCCAGTCTACACCCAGTCTACACCAAGTCTACACCCAGGCTACACCCAGGCTACACCCAGTCTACACCCAGTCTATACACAATACACAACAGAAAAGGAGGAGAGTAAGCGAGGGACAAACATATCTATTTGTGGCATCTGCTGTCCGGCGTGAGGTAATCTCCAGAGAGAGAAAGTGAAAGGAGATTATGTTCAAGCTAAATGGAGCTTTTACATTTCCTTTTTTAAATCCTGCAGCTAGGCCTAATCTAATCTTATCCGCCTCAATCCAATTTTTTATGCTGGCTACACATGGGATTATAGCGGTGCTGCTGTGGGCTTTTTGACAGCAGAGCCAGAGGACCATCTGTGGAGATGTGTAGTATAGTGTGTGTGTGTGTGTTTATGTGTCTGTGTGTGTGTGTGTCTTCAGAGACAGACAAAAGGTCAACATGGTGGTTTAATGTTAAAACTGGAAGTTATTGTGGGACCATAAGCATGCCAAACACACACCAAATATGCATAGTGTGTTGTTATAGTGACCACCGTCCTTATGAAGGGGACAGATATGCATAGTGTGTTGTTATAGTGACCACCGTCCTTATGAAGGGGACAGATATGCATAGTGTGTTGTTATAGTGACCACCGTCCTTATGAAGGGGACAGATATGCATAGTGTGTTGTTATAGTGACCACCGTCCTCATGAAGTGGACAGATATGCATAGTGTCTTGTTATAGTGACCACCGTCCTTACGAAGGGGACAGATATGCATAGTGTGTTGTTATAGTGACCACCGTCCTCATGAAGTGGACAGATATGCATAGTGTCTTGTTATAGTGACCACCGTCCTTACGAAGGGGACAGATATGCATAGTGTCTTGTTATAGTGACCACCGTCCTTATGAAGGGGACAGATATGCATAGTGTGTTGTTATAGTGACCACCGTCCTCATGAAGTGGACAGATATGCATAGTGTCTTGTTATAGTGACCACCGTCCTTACGAAGGGGACAGATATGCATAATGTGTTGTTATAGTGACCACCGTCCTTATGAAGGGGACAGATATGCATAGTGTGTTGTTATAGTGACCACCGTCCTTATGAAGGGGACAGATATGCATAGTGTGTTGTTATAGTGACCACCGTCCTTATGAAGGAGACAGATATGCATAGTGTGTTGTTATAGTGACCACCGTCCTCATGAAGTGGACAGATATGCATAGTGTCTTGTTATAGTGACCACCGTCCTTATGAAGGGGACAGATATGCATAATGTGTTGTTATAGTGACCACCGTCCTTATGAAGGGGACAGATATGCATAATGTGTTGTTATAGTGACCACTGTCCTTATGAAGGGGACAGATAGCCCAGTGGTTAGAGTGTTGGGCCTGTAACTGAAAGGTTGCTGGATCGAATCCCCAAGCTGACAAGGTAAAAATCTGTCGTTCTGCCCCTGAACAAGGCAGTTAACCCACTCTTCCAAGGCTGTCATTGAAAATAAGAATTTGTTATTAACTGACTTGCCTAGTAAAATAAAGGTAAAAAAAAAGAAAGAAATATGCATAGTGTCTTGTTATAGTGATCACCATATGCATAATGATCACTAAATGGTATGTATTAATTTGTGGATGTCAATCAACCATGCGTATGATATGTTACGAAATACAATCTGTATTATATGTTACAAATTTACTAAACATACAATATGTTACGAATTTGCAAATGAGTATGATATTTAATAAATACTATGTACCTAGGTGGCTAATGTTAGCTACCTGGCTAATGTTAGCTAGGCTAGGTTTTAGGGTTAGGGTTAAGGTTAGGGTTGAGTTTAGGAGTTAGGTTAAAGGGTTAAGGTTAGGGTTAGGGGAAGGGTTAGCTAACATGCTAAGTAGTTGCAAAGTAGCTAAAAGTAGTAAGTAGTTGAAAAGTTGCTAATTAGCTAAAATGCAAAATTTGTCCGTGGTGAGATTGGAACTTGCAACCTTTGGGAGGCTAGACGTTCACATTATATGCCAGGACGCAGTTGTAAATGAAAACTAGTTCTCAACTGACCTACCTGCTTAAGTAAAGGTGAAATAAAATAAAATAAAATAAATAAAAATATATTCACCCATCCACCCCGACCAACCATCCTACTTTTGTTTTTGCCTTAAGTAACCATCAAACGTAACATATTATACAAATGTGAGTGTCCCATATTTACTATGTTATGTCTAGTCTATTAGACCAAGCTTACGTATACCATACTGCACAGCGTAGAAAACACAGATATCTCTAATGAGAGAAAGACAAAGACAATTTAAAAGATATGTTTTAACAACAGTTTCCTAATCCTTATTTGTCGTCATCTTCGGTTCGTATCAGCAGTTACTGCAAGAGCAACTAAATACAGTCACAATGCCCTCTCATAACACATTAACATATAAACTCTCCATTACAGTGAAATCCCACTGCGTTACCATCTCAGCCTCCACCAACCAACCTGCCTCGTTTTAAAACACAGTTTTGACGATAGCTAGCCATCAAGCTCCACTAAGCAGCTTTCCCTTGAAAAATGGAGGACAGAGTACAAAACAAGTTGTTCTCTCCCACTCAAGGGGCTAGCTAGCTAATACGTGCCGTGTTGTTTCCATTGTGTGTTTGTGTGTGCTGCGCCTGTGGGGGTCATGCAGCATGTTAAAGGTGTTTATACAGTGATAAAACGATGTCCTGTCAGATATCACTGTGTAGTGAGTCAATATTTGACCAGTGGGGGACGAGAACACGAGACCAGCTGGTAGTCAGGCAGGATGCCATTAAGCCTGCAGGTATCATAGCACCTTACTTCCTCCCACTGTAAGACCTACATTCCGCAGTCTCACAGCAAGGTGTGTATGTGGGGGGAGGGGAGGAAGAGGGGTGGGGGTCAAAGTGTGACACCCTATTCCCTATGACACCCTATTACATATGACACCCTATTACCTATGACACCCTATTCCCTATGACACCCTATTCCCTATGACATCCTATTACATATGACACCCTATTACCTATGACACCCTATTCCCTATGACATCCTATTACCTATGACACCCTATTCCCTATGACATCCTATTACCTATGACACCCTATTCCCTATGACATCCTATTACCTATGACACCCTATTCCCTATGACATCCTATTACCTATGACACCCTATTACCTATGACACCCTATTCCCTATGACACCCTATTCCCTATGACACCCTATTACCTATGACATCCTATTACCTATGCCATCCTATTACATATGACATCCTATTACCTATGACAACCTATTACCTATGACACCCTATTACCTATGACACCCTATTACCTATGACACCCTATTCCCTATGACATCCTATTACCTATGACACCCTATTCCCTATGACATCCTATTACCTATGACACCCTATTACCTATGACACCCTATTCCCTATGACATCCTATTACCTATGACACCCTATTCCCTATGACATCCTATTACCTATGACACCCTATTCCCTATGACATCCTATTACCTATGACACCCTATTACCTATGACACCCTATTCCCTATGACACCCTATTCCCTATGACACCCTATTACCTATGACATCCTATTACCTATGACATCCTATTACATATGACATCCTATTACCTATGACAACCTATTACCTATGACACCCTATTACCTATGACACCCTATTACCTATGACATCCTATTCCCTATGACACCCGATTACCTATGACATCCTATTACCTATGGCATCCTATTACCTATGACATCCTATTACCTATGACAACCTATTACCTATGACACCCTATTACCTATGACACCCTATTACCTATGACACCCTATTCCCTATGACATCCTATTACCTATGACACCCTATTCCCTATGACATCCTATTACCTATGACATCCTATTACCTATGACATCCTATTACCTATGGCATCCTATTACCTATGACACCCTATTACCTATGACACCCTATTCCCTATGACACCCTATTCCCTATGACACCCTATTACCTATGACATCCTATTACCTATGACATCCTATTACATATGACATCCTATTACCTATGACAACCTATTACCTATGACACCCTATTACCTATGACACCCTATTACCTATGACATCCTATTCCCTATGACACCCGATTACCTATGACATCCTATTACCTATGGCATCCTATTACCTATGACATCCTATTACCTATGACATCCTATTACCTATGACACCCTATTACCTATGACACCCTATTACCTATGACACCCTATTCCCTATGACACCCTATTACCTATGACACCCTATTACCTATGACACCCTATTCCCTATGACATCCTATTCCCTATGGCATCCTATTACCTATGACACCCTATTACCTATGACATCCTATTACATATGACATCCTATTACCTATGACAACCTATTACCTATGACACCCTATTACCTATGACACCCTATTACCTATGACATCCTATTACCTATGGCATCCTATTACCTATGACATCCTATTACCTATGACATCCTATTACCTATGACACCCTATTACCTATGACACCCTATTACCTATGACATCCTATTCCCTATGACACCCTATTACCTATGACATCCTATTACCTATGGCATCCTATTACCTATGACATCCTATTACCTATGACATCCTATTACCTATGGCATCCTATTACCTATGACATCCTATTAACTATGACACTCTATTACCTATGACATCCTATTAACTATGATGCTCTATTTCCTATGACACCCTATTACCTATGACATCCTATTAACTATGATGCTCTATTTCCTATGACACCCTATTCACTATGACACTCTGTTCCCTATGACACCCTATTCACTATGACACTCTGTTCCCTATGACACCCTATTCACTATGACTCTCTGTTCCCTATGACACCCTATTCACTATATACAGTATAATACAGCGCCCTGGTCAAAAGTAGTGCACTATTTAAGGAATATGGTGCGATTTTGGATACATTTGAGGACAGAGGAAGAGGAGGAGCCTTCCTTCCATCGTAGTCGAGGCTAATTACAGTCCCACCCACTCCGGCTGCTGTGCAGATCATTGCACTTTCATCAACATCAAGTCCATCTGAGTAGAAAAGGTGCAGTGTCCAAAGGATGTTTACACTCCAGTTCTGATGTCTTCTCTCTATCCTGTGTACCAGGCATAGACTGGGTCCCAAATGGCACCCAGATCCCTCTGGGCCTTTGTTAAAGTAGTGCACTACACATGGAATAGGGAGCCATTTGGAATGCAGTCTTACACCCTACTTACTGATATACCCTGTGTACCAGGCATACTTCCCTCACTGAGGGGGAGACTAATGAGGCATCGCTGTGGCGGCTAGCCCAATAACATTATGAGACATTTAGCAATGGATAAACAACGCCGCCTGAAACACTTCCATTTATAAAGGTCAGCCGTTTATGAGTTGGAAAGAACAAAGCATTGCTAGGAGAACTGGAAAAGGAAGTTTCAGTACAAACATTGTGTGCTTGCTCAGATGGCTGAAAGTATTTTTTTTTTTTATAAAACTAGGCAAGTCAGTTAAGAACAAATTCTTATTTACAACGACAGCCATAGTAGTACAGCACACCTGGAGCTAATTAGGGTTAAGTGCTTTGCTCAAGGACACATTAACAGGTTTTCACCTTGTCAGCTCAGGGATTTTATCCAGCAACCTTTCAGTTCCTGGCCCAACACTCTGACCACTAGGTTACCTGCCTAGTAATAGTCGTGGAAGAAGTTTACATAGTCAGATAGTTAGGCCTATATCTTTGAGATATCGTCTAGTAAAACCAATGAAAATGAAATATTTGGTGACCATTGAAACCAATGTTCCAATGTTGATTAATGTAACTTTAATGGAATGTCCCGTTCATCCTGTCTAGGCCGTCTCATTGATCACTGGATTGGCCCGTTCATCCTGTCTAGGCCGTCTCATTGATCACTGGATTGGCCCGTTCATCCTGTCTAGGCCGTCTCATTGATCATTGGAAATGTCCCGTTCATCCTGTCTAGACTGTCTCATAGGATTGTCCCGTTCATCCTGTCTGACTGTCTCATTGGATCATTGGAATATCCTGTTCATCCTGTCTGACTGTCTCATTGATCATTGGAATGTCCTGTTCATCCTGTCTATTCTGTCTCATTGGATCATTGGAATGTCCTGTTCATCCTGTCTGACTGTCTCATTGATCATTGGAATGTCCTGTTCATCCTGTCTGACTGTCTCATTGATCATTGGAATGTCCTGTTCATCCTGTCTGACTGTCTCATTGGATAAATGGAATGTCCCGTTCATCCAGTCTAGTCTCTCATTGGAGAATGTGCTGTCTTAACAGGTTCACACTACCATGTTTGTGTATTCTCTCCACAATCATCCCAATGTATTTCCGGTGTCCACCCGGGCACAGGCTCATGGTGAGACAAAACCCTATTTAGTGAGGAAATTTCACTTTTTCATAGTATTAAATAAACTTCCCCAGAAAAATACGACCCTTCAGTTTCTAAGTCGCTCAGTGCTTTATTTCTTTAGCAAATCATCAACATTAGGCCTATATCCAAATCATCAACATTAGGCCTATATCCAAATCATCAACATTAGGCCTATATCCAAATCATCAACATTAGGCCTATATCCAAATCATCAACATTAGGCCTATATCCAAATCATCAACATTAGGCCTATATCCAAATCATCAACATTAGGCCTATATCCAAATCATCAACATTAGGCCTATATCCAAATCATCAACATTAGGCCTATATCCAAATCATATTTAGTAATATACTACATTCTACAACAAAGCACTGAGCACTGTTGACAGCGGTACTGCTTCCTAACATCTACGTTTTGAGATTTTATTTAGCATATAACTGTATAAAACTGCCTTAATATTGCAGGACCCCAGGAAGAGCCTCTGTTGCCTTGGCAGCAGCTAATGGGGATCCTTAATAAATACAAATACAGTGGTTTTATTGAGAGAAGAAAATCAGCAGGTCACAAAAAATACAGTTAGGATAAAAGGAGCTGAAATACACAGGCTTTTAATTGTAAAGTCTGGTGGTAGCCTACACTTGAAGCTCCATTAAGATGTAGCTAAACTACCATTGTTTTTGTGGGAAATCATTGAAAAGCTACAGTTATGTTGCACTGAAAATGAAAGCGTGTATCAACATTTTTATTTATTTAACCTTTATTTAACTAGGCAAGTCAGTTAAGAACAAATTCTTATTTACAATGACGGCCTACCAAAAGGCAAAAGGCCTCCTGCAGGGATGGGGGCTGGGATTAAAAATACAAATTAATTAAATAAAAATATAGGACAAAATACACATCACGACAAGAGAGACAACACAACACTACATAAAGAGAGACCTGAGACAACAACATAGCAAGACAGCAACACATGACAACACAGCATGGTAGCAACACAACATGACAACAACATGGTAGCAACACAGCATGGTAGCAAAACAACATGACAACAACATGGTAGCAACACAACATGGTAGCAAAACAACATGACAACAACATGGTAGCAACACAACATGGTAGCAGAACAACATGGTAGCAACACAACATGGTAGCAAAACAACATGACAACAACATGGTAGCAACACAACATGGTAGCAAAACAACATGACAACAACATGGTAGCAACACAACATGGTAGCAGAACAACATGGTAGCAACACAACATGGTAGCAAACCAACATGACAACAACATGGTAGCAACACAACATGGTAGCAGAACAACATGGTAGCAACACAACATGGTAGCAAAACAACATGACAACAACATGGTAGCAACACAACATGGTAGCAGAACAACATGGTAGCAACACAACATGGTAGAAACAGAACATGGTAGAAACACAACATGGTAGCAGCACAAAACATGGTATAAACATTATTGGGCACAGACAACAGCACAAAGGGCAAGAAGGTAGAGATGACAATACATCACACAAAGCAGCCACAGCTGTCAGTAAGAGTGTCCATGATTGAGTCTTTGAATGAAGAGATTGAGATAAAACTGTCCAGTTTGAGTGTTTGTTGCAGCTCGTTCCAGTCGCTAGCTGCAGCGAACTGAAATGATGAGCGACCCATGGATGTGTGTGCTTTGGGGACCTTTAACAGAATGTGACTGGCAGAACAGGTGTTATATGTGGAGGATGAGGGCTGCAGTAGATATCTCAGATAGGGGGGAGTGAGGCCTAGGAGGGTTTTATAAATAAGCATCAACCAGTGGTCTTGCGACGGGTATACAGAGATGACCAGTTTACAGAGGAGTATAGAGTGCAGTGATGTGTCCTATAAGGAGCATTGGTGGCAAATCTGATGGCCGAATGGTAAAGAACAGAATTTCCCCTCTGGGATCAATAAAGTACCTATCTAACATCTAGCCGCTCAAGAGCACCCTTGCAATTGAAAAAACTATAGGCCTACGTCCCGTATATAAATGGATAGCCATCTTACCTCAATGTTGTTCAGAAAGTATTCACACCCCTTTACTTTTTCCAAATGTTTTAATGGTTTAAATTGAGAATAGTTTTTCACTGGCCTACACACAATACCCCATAAAGTTAAAGTGGATATATGTTATTTGAATTTTACAAATTAGTTAAAAATGAAAAGTTTAAATGTCTTGAGTCAAGCGTTCAACTCCTTTGTTATTGAAAGCCTAAATAAGTTCCAGAATAAAAATGTTCTTAACAAGTCACATAATAAGTTGCATGGACTCACTCTGTGTGCAATAATAGTGTTTAACATGATTTTCGATTGACTACATCATCTCTGTACCACAGGAGGTCGGTGGAACCTTCCAGTAATTGGGAAGAACGGACTTGTGTAACGACTGGAGCAGAATAAGTGGAACGCTAACAAATAATCAAAGACATGGTTTCCAGGTGTTTGAGGCCATTCCATTTGCTCTGTTCCGGACATTATTATGAGCCATCCTCCTCCCATTAGCCTCCTGTGCTCTGAACCCCACACATACAATTATCTGTAAGGCCCTGCAGTCGAGCAGTGAATTTCAAACACAGATTCAACCAAAAGACCAGGGAGGTTTTTCAATGCCTCACAAAGAAGGGCACCTATTGGTAGATGGTAAAAAAAGAAAGCAGACATTGGGTTTCCCTATGATCCTGGTGAAGTTATTAACTACACTTAGGATGGTGTATCAATACACACAGTCACTACAAAAATACAGGCCTCCTTCCTAACTCAGTTGCCGGAGAGGAAGGAAACCGCACAGGGATTTTACCATGAGAACAATGGTGACTTTAAAACAGTTACAGAGTTTAATGGCTGTGATAGGAGAAAACTGAGGATGGATCAACAACATTGTAGTTACTTCACAATACTAACCTAACTGAGGATGGATCAACAACATTGTAGTTACTCTACAATACTAACCTAACTGAGGATGGATCAACAACATTGTAGTTACTCCACAATACTAACCTAACTGAGGATGGATCAACAACATGGCAGTTACTCCACAATACTAACCTAACTGAGGATGGATCAACAACATTGTAGTTACTCTACAATACTAACCTAACTGAGGATGGATCAACAACATTGTAGTTACTCCACAATACTAACATGAATGACAGAGTGAAAATAAGGAAGCCTGTACAGAATATAAACATTCCAAAAAATGTACAACACATTACTGAATACCACTCTATATTTTCAAGAAAAGTTATAGCTGCATTATGTTATGGGTTTGCTTGTAATCATTAAGGACTGGGGAGTTTTTCAGAATAAAAAAGAAATGGAATGGAGCTAAGCACAGGCCAAATGCTAGAAGGAAATCCTGCTTTCCACCAGACACTGGAAAATGAATTCACCTTTCAGCCACAGGAAGTTGGTGGCACCTTAATTGGGGAGAACCGGCTCGTGGTAAAGGCTGGAGTGGAATTTGTGGAATGGTATCAAATACTGTACATCAAACACATGGTTGCCAAGTGTTTGATGCCATTCCATTTGCTCCATTACAGCCATTATTACGAGCCGTCCTCCCCTCAGCAGCCTCCACTGCTTTCAGCAGGACAATCTGCACTGGAGATGCTTACCCAGAAGACAGTGAATGTTGACGAGTTACAGTTTTGACTTAAATCTACTTGAAAATCTATGGCAAGACCTGAAAATTGTTTTCTAGCAATGATCAACAACTAATTTGACAGAGCTTGAAGAATTTTGAAAATAATAATGGGCACATGTTGCACAATCCAGGTGTGGAAACTCTCAGAGAATTACCCAGAAAGTCTCACAGCTGTAATCGCTGCCAAAGATACTTCTACAAAGTATTGACTCAGGGGTGTTAAATACTTAAGTAAATTAGATATTTCTGTATTTCATTTTAAATACATTTTTCAAACACTTCTAAAACCATGTTAGTCATTATGGGGTATTGTGTGTAGAACAAAATATATTTAATCCATTTGGAATGTAGGCTTTAACACAACAGAATGTGGAATAAGTCAAAGGGTCATGACCACTTTCTGAAGACTCTGTAGCTTTGATTTTAAAAAGCAACTGAAGACTTTGCTCTTCCAGCAGGCTTTTAGGGAGTCCAGGGGTTTTATGGTTCTTTGTTATGTTTTCTATTTTTGTTTAATATTCTTGTATTTCAAGATTTGTTATTGTATTTCATTTTATTGTGAAGCACTTTGTGATTTTTATCTGTGAAATGTGCTATATAAATACATTACTTTACTTACTTTACTTAAGCCTCAAAATAACAACTTGCTTAACTAACTGCTAAATGTCTGTTTTTGACAACAACCAATGAGCAACTGAACGTGGAGATTGCCGACATTCCAGTCTCTTTGACGATGACAAGGAGTGTAATGTTAGCTAAAGGGACTGGTACTCAGACTACATGTGCTTCTCTGCATCTGTGAGTATCCATAGCAACGGCTCTGTTTGTGCTGCTCAATGATGAGACATGAGAGACCTGTTAGCGGACGTTAGCAAGCTACTTTTTGTCACTCTTAACTCAAACAGCTGTAACATTTGATTTGTATGGGATACAAATGTGCGTGTGTCTGTTCTTTAGCAGAGAAGTAGATCAGTATGTCATACCCTCTATATCTTTGTCTAAAGTCATGCAAAAGTTACACAAATGTCAGTTGTTTGGAAAACGCTGCGTTCATGTTTCGACGACAGATTTGAATAGCAGAAAAGTAGACGAAGATGTCATACCCTCTAACTGTTTGTCTGACTTGTTGGGAAAGTGGTCAAAGTAGCTGATTTGTGTCAAAGTTACATTATTGCATTTACAGTGGATGGAATGTTGGAAGTGATGACGTCACAACGAGAGCTTTACGATGGAAAACAAAAATGACTAATAGCTTAATAATAAAAAAAAAGTATACAGTAAAATATATCAAAACAACGGTATACAAGCACACTGGTGCTGACCGCGTTGCACGTTTTAGAACTTGAATGACGTTTCTAGGAGGAACAGTGTTCTAAAGAACAGCAATAAGAAGTATGCTGAAGATTTGAAGTCAATAACAATGAGTACTTGAATTACGACGAATAACAGCAGTGTTTTACTTCGCAAGGACACAGAATATACAGGTTATTAACAGTGGCTTAAAGACATCTCACTTCTCAGTCCTTACAATAGAGTAGATTATCTAATGTCCACTGACTTATCCGTTTCTATAATTTTCTAGAAATATGAAAGAGGTACAATATGCCAATGTGAATGGGATGATGCAACATGCACCCATGCAGACACGCGCATCAACCCGAAAGATGGGAGATGCTACACGGCAACGCTCCAATGCCCAATAACAGTGTGAGGAAATTGAAAGGAAACTCTCCTGTTACTGAGTGTGGTTGGTATTCACAGGGCAGAGTGGCAGTCGTGTCATTGGATGGTGCTGACAAATAAAGTGACTTTTTCTGCCTGACCAGATAACCAGCTCATATCGGCAAGTGACAAAATAAATCAATCTTGCAGCCTGAGAGTGGGGCGTGCATACACACACACACACACACACACACACACACACACACACACACACACACACACACACACACACACACACACACACACACACACACACACACACACACACACACACACACACACACACACACACACACACACACCTGAGAGTGGGGTGTACAGACACACACACACACACACACCTGAGAGTGGGGCGTGCATACACACACACACACACACACACACACCTGAGAGTGGGGTGTACAGACACACACACACACACACACACACCTGAGAGTGGGGCGTGCATACACACACACACACACACACACACACACACACACACCTGAGAGTGGGGTGTACAGACACACACACACACACACCTGAGAGTGGGGCGTGCATACACACACACACACACCTGAGAGTGGGGCGTGCATACACACACACACACACCTGAGAGTGGGGCGTGCATACACACACACACACACCTGAGAGTGGGGCGTGCATACACACACACACACACCTGAGAGTGGGGCATGCATACACACACACACACACCTGAGAGTGGGGCATGCATACACACACACACACACACATGAGAGTGGGGCATGCATACACACACACACATGAGATTGGGGCATGCATACACACACACACACACACCTGAGAGTGGGGCATGCATACACAAACACACACACACCTGAGAGTGGGGCGTGCATACACACACACACCTGAGAGTGGGGTGTGCATACACACACACACCTGAGAGTGGGGCATGCATACACAAACACACACACACCTGAGAGTGGGGCGTGCATACACACACACACCTGAGAGTGGGGCATGCATACACACACACACACGAGAGTGGGGCATGCATACACACACACACATGAGATTGGGGCATGCATGCACACACACACACACACACACACATGAGAGTGGGGCATGCATACACACACACACACACATGAGAGTGGGGCATGCATACACACACACACATGAGATTGGGGCATGCATACACACACACACCTGAGAGTGGGGCGTGCATACACACACACACATGAGAGTGGGGCATGCATACACACACACATACATGAGATTGGGGCATGCATACACACACACACACACACACACACACACACACACACACGTGAGAGTGGGGCATGCATACACACACACACCTGAGAGTGGGGCGTGCATACACACACACACATGCAAGCATGCATGCACCAATACACACACACACGTAGCTTTCCAACCATGTCATCTTGGGGTCACTTTATTATAACATGTAAAATCCACTCAGTTTTATTTAATCAGCTGAAAAGGCAAAGCGTTTCCACATCATTAATCAAGTGCTTTCTCTCCCAGGGGTTTCTGTCTGACACACACACACACACACACCACACACACCACACACACACACACACACACACACACACACACACACACACACCACACACACACACACACACACACACACACACACACACACACACCACACGCACGCACGCACACAAACACACATGCTCCAGAACACAACATGTAAACAACCTCTACACAACATCTAAACAACCTGTACACAACCTGTACACAACATGTAAACAACATGTACACAACATGTAAACAACATGTACACAACATGTAAACAACATGTACACAGCCTGTATTAAACCTGTACACAACATGTAAACAACATGTACACAACATGTAAACAACATGTACACAGCCTTTATTAAACCTGTACACAACATGTAAATAACCTGTACTAAACCTTTACACAACAAGCACAGGCTCTTTATGGAGGTGTGTATATTGATCTTCCCAGAGGGGTTGTAGTACAGGTTCTTAATGAAGTAGGTGTTCTTCCAGTATTGGACAAGGTGTGTAGTACGGATGTTTTCAGTACAGTGTGTACTGTGTTCCCTTCTGTTTTGTTTGGTTACGAAATACATTAGTTTCTGTTATTCATGTCCACTGTGATACTGATAATGCTTTTACAAGTGTGAAGCCATACAAATCTTTTTCTTGATGTAATTTAGATTTGACAGATATTGACTTGATTGATTTATGATCGGGTTGTTTACTGCTACTCTGTTCTACAGTGTCAGCATTTAAATCAGTAAACATTCAGTTTTGTCCACTTTTCTGTGAGTGATACTATTACACTATTATAACAGTGTTATTACAATACAACTATAATTTAAGCCAAAGTAAAAGCTCTATGTACTGGCACTGAATGTACATGCAACATACAGTACAGTATTATATGGAAAATCGCAGCACTTCACTGTAGCCTACCATCTCAATCTTGTTGGATTGTGAAGTGCAGTGTAATTATATAGAATGCCCAGGGCCAGCTCTAGACTAATAACAGGGGTTGTTCATACAAGGATCCTACAGCAAGACAGGGCCTGCGTCCTAAATGGCACTCTATTCCCTTTATAGTGCACTAGTTCTGACCAGTGACCATAGGACTCTGACTAACGTAGTATACAATATAGGGAAAAGGGTGCCATTTGGGACAAATCCAGGGGCTATTCTGCTCACAGCAGTCCCTCACCACTGGAGCTGCTCTGATCACAGCTATTATATAGGAGAAGACGGGCGAGAGAGAGAGAGAGAGAGAGACGGAGGGGAGAAGGAGGAAAGAAGAGGTGGCTGTGCTTAGCTGAGCTGTGGCAGGGTAGCGTCATCTATGATGGCTGTTCTCTACAGTCAAACCACTTGGCAATTGTAAAATCAACATTATGTTTTACTGTCGCTTCAATCCAAAAAATACCTTGGGAACAAATCTAAATGTTTTAGTTTTCCTAGAAAAATGATATCCAATATACCTTATGTATATGCTTGATCCACTTGTCAATCAATGTAGCCATGAACAAGTTTTGATTCAATTCACATTCATAAATGCATATACAAGTAAGGCATTTTTAATGCATCACTGTCAGATGGTTAATAGAATATTTGAACACTAAAATATGAATACCCTACGTGGTTGGCAAACTGTATGTCTCAATTGGACACTGGGTTGAGTTCAGGAGGACACAACATCATGACCATTGTACAGTCATGGCCAAAAGTTTTGAGAATGACACAAGTATTGGTCTGCACAAAGTTTGCTGCTTCAGTGTTCTTAGATCTTTATGTCAGTAGTTACTATGGTAACACTGAAGTATAATTACAAGAATTCCATAAGTGTCAAAGGCTTTCATTGACAATGACATTCAGTTTATGCAAAGAGTCAATATTTGCAGTGTTGACCCTTCTTTTTCAAGACCTCTGCAATCCCCCCTGGCATGCTGTCATTTAACTTCTGGGCCACATCCTGACTGATGGCAGGCCATTCTTGCATAATCAATGCTTGGAGTTTGTCAGAAGTTGTGGGTTTTTGTTTGTCCACCCGCCTCTTGAGGATCGACCACAAGTTCTCAATGGGATTAAGGTCTGGGGAGTTTCCTGGCCATGGACCCAAAATGTCAATGTTTTGTTCCCCGAGCCACTTAGTTATCACTTTTGCCTTATGGCAAGGTGCTCCATCATGCTGGAAAAGGTCATTGGTCGTCACCAAACTGTTCTTGGATGGTTGGGAGAGGTTGCTCTCGGAGGATGTGTTGGTACCATTCTTTATTCTTAGGCAAAATTGTGACTGAGCCCACTCCATGGCTGAGAAGCAGCCCACACATGAATGGTCTGAGGATGCTTTACTGTTGGCATGACACAGGACTGATCGTAGCGCTCACCTTGTCTTCTCCGGACTAGGTGTTTACCGGATGGCCCAAACAATCGGAAAGGGGATTCATCAGAGAAAATGACTCTACCCCAGTCCTCAGCAGTCCAATCCCTGTACCTTTTGCAGAATATCAGTCTGTCCCTGATGTTTATCCTGGAGAGAAGTGGCTTCATTGCTGACCTTCTTGACACCAGGCCATCCTCCAAAAGTCTTTGCCTCACTGTGCGTGCAGATGCACTCACACCTGCCTGCTGCCATTCCTGAGCAAGCTCTGCACTGGTGGTGCCCCGATCCCGCAGCTGAATCAACTTGCTGGACTTTCTTGGGCGCCCTGACGCCTTCTTCACACCTCCCTCCTTGAAGTTCTTGATTATCCGATAAATGGTTGATTTAGGTGCAATCTTGCCAGCAGCAATATCCTTGCCTGTGAAGACCTTTTTGTGCAAAGCAATGATGACGGCACGTGTTTCCTTGCAGGTAACCATGGTTGGTAACCACCCTCCTTTTAAAGCTTCCAGTCTGTTATTCTGACTCAGTCAGCATGACAGAGTGATCTGCAGCCTTGTCCTCGTCAACACTCTCACCTGTGTTAACGAGACAATCACTGACATGATGGCAGCTGGTCCTTTTGTGGCAGGAATGAAAAGCAGGATTAAGTTCATTTTCATGGCAAAGAGGGACTTTGCAATTAATTGCAGTTCATCTGATCACTCTTCATGACATTCTGGAGTATATGCAAATTGCCATCATCAACACTGAGGCAGCAAACTTTGTGGAGACCAATACTTGTGTCATTCTCAAAACTTTTGACCACGACTGTAGATATGTGCTGATATCTGAACGGATTATATTGCTGCTGTAGCAAACTGGCTCAAATTAAGATCCTACATATGTACCACTACACCCCACTGACCACAGTCCAGGTGCTACAGGTACTAGTTACAATGCCTACCACTCCACTGACCACAGTCCAGGTACTAGTTATAGTGTCTACCACTCCACTGACCACAGTCCAGGTACTAGTTAGATTGTCTACCACTCCACTGACCACAGTCCAGGTACTAGTTATAATGTCTACCACTCCACTGACCACAGTCCAGGTACTAGTTATAATGTCTTTCCTCCACTTCTACGCATTGTATTGTATCACAACATTGTGTTCCAGGGCTAGATAGGTTGTGGTAGATCAGATACAGACCATCTCTTTGTTGTGTTTAGCTGATACTCTACATTTTGCCACCATGGCAACCAAAATAATTATCTAGCCCGTTGTTTAATAGCCCTGAGATAATAGAAGTCTGACCCTAATGGGATAATAATTAAATTTAAGAAAAACCTACACATACACCTCCCTCAACCAGTCTTGAAGCAAAGAGACAGAGCTGAATACAAGTGGCCATCTTCAGGCACCAAAGGAAGGAACTGCCAGTCTTAGTTTCAGATAGCGCTAGCAGAAGCCGCTAGCTAGCTAGTTGGCAGCTGGGAAAGCAGGTAGTGAGGCTAGTGGTGTTAGCTGACAGGTAGTGAGGCTAGTGGTGCTAGCTGACAGGTAGTGAGGCTAGTGGTGCTAGCTGACAGGTAGTGAGGCTAGTGGTGTTAGCTGACAGGTAGTGAGGCTAGTGGTGCTAGCTGACAGGTAGTGAGGCTAGTGGTGTTAGCTGACAGGTAGTGAGGCTAGTGGTGTTAGCTGACAGGTAGTGAGGCTAGTGGTGCTAGCTGACAGGTAGTGAGGCTAGTGGTGTTAGCTGACAGGTAGTGAGGCTAGTGGTGCTAGCTGACAGGTAGTGAGGCTAGTGGTGTTAGCTGACAGGTAGTGAGGCTAGTGGTGTTAGCTGACAGGTAGTGAGGCTAGTGGTGTTAGCTGACAGGTAGTGAGGCTAGTGGTGTTAGCTGACAGGTAGTGAGGCTAGTGGTACTAGTTGACAGGTAGTGAGGCTAGTGGTGCTAGCTGACAGGTAGTGAGGCTAGTGGTGCTAGCTGACAGGTAGTGAGGCTAGTGGTGCTAGCTGACAGGTAGTGAGGCTAGTGGTACCAGTTGACAGGTAGTGAGGCTAGTGGTGCTAGTTGACAGGTAGTGAGGCTAGTGGTGTTAGCTGACAGGTAGTGAGGCTAGTGGTGTTAGCTGACAGGTAGTGAGGCTAGTGGTACCAGTTGACAGGTAGTGAGGCTAGTGGTGCTAGCTGACAGGTAGTGAGGCTAGTGGTGCTAGTTGACAGGTAGTGAGGCTAGTGGTGCTAGTTGACAGGTAGTGAGGCTAGTGGTGCTAGTTGACAGGTAGTGAGGCTAGCACCACTAGCCTCACTAGTCAGCCAGTCAGTCAGTCAGCCAGTCAGCCAGTCAGTCAATCAATCAGTCAGTCAGTCAGTCAGTCAGTCAGCCATTCAGTCAGTCAGTCAGCCATTCAGTCAGTCAGCCAGTCAGCCAGTCAGTCAGCCAGTCAGTCAGTCAGTCAGCCAGTCAGTCAATCAGTCAGTCAGCCAGCCATTCAGTCAGCCAGCCAGCCAGTCAGTCAATCAGTCAGTCAGACAGCCATTCAGTCAGTCAGACAGCCAATCAGTCAGTCAGCCAGTCAGTCAGCCATTCAGTCAGTCAGTCAGTCAGCCAGTCAGCCAGTCAGTCAGCCAGTCAGTCAGTCAGTCAGCCAGTCAGTCAATCAGTCAGTCAGTCAGTCAGTCAGCCAGCCAGTCAGTCAGTCAGTCAGCCAGCCATTCAGTCAGTCAGTCAGTCAGCCAGCCAGTCAGCCAGTCAGTCAGTCAGTCAGCCAGTCAGTCAGCCAGTCAGCCAGTCAGTCAGCCATTCAGTCAGTCAGTCAGCCAGTCAGCCAGTCAGCCAGTCAGCCAGTCAGTCAGCCAGTCAGTCAGTCAGCCAGCCATTCAGTCAGTCAGCCAGCCAGCCAGTCAGTCAATCAGTCAGTCAGACAGCCATTCAGTCAGTCAGCCAGCCAATCAGTCAGTCAGTCAGTCAGTCAGTCAGCCAGTCAGTCAATCAATCAGTCAGCCAGCCAGCCATTCAGTCAGTCAGTCAGCCAGCCAGCCATTCAGTCAGTCAGTCAGTCAGCCAGCCAGTCAGTCAGTCAGTCAGTCAGTCAGCCATTCAGTCAGTCAGTCAGTCAGCCAGCCAGTCAGTCAGTCAGTCAGCCATTCAGTCAGTCAGTCAGCCAGCCAGTCAGCCAGTCAGTCAGCCAGTCAGTCAGTCAGCCAGTCAGCCAGTCAGTCAGTCAGCCAGTCAGTCAGCCAGTCAGTCAATCAGTCAGTCAGCCAGCCATTCAGTCAGTCAGCCAGCCAGCCAGTCAGTCAATCAGTCAGTCAGACAGCCATTCAGTCAGTCAGCCAGCCAATCAGTCAGTCAGTCAGTCAGTCAGTCAGCCAGTCAGTCAATCAATCAGTCAGCCAGCCAGCCAGCCATTCAGTCAGTCAGTCAGTCAGCCAGCCAGCCATTCAGTCAGTCAGTCAGCCAGCCAGTCAGTCAGTCAGTCAGTCAGCCATTCAGTCAGTCAGTCAGTCAGCCAGCCAGTCAGTCAGTCAGTCAGCCATTCAGTCAGTCAGCCAGCCAGTCAGTCAGCCAGTCAGTCAGTCAGTCAGTCAGCCAGTCAGTCAGTCAGCCAGTCAGTCAGTCAGCCATTCAGTCAGTCAGTCAGTCAGCCAGTCAGTCAGCCAGTCAGTCAGTCAGCCAGTCAGTCAATCAGTCAGTCAGTCAGTCAGTCAGTCAGCCAGCCATTCAGTCAGTCAGCCAGCCAGCCAGTCAGTCAATCAGTCAGTCAGACAGCCATTCAGTCAGTCAGCCAGCCAATCAGTCTGTCAGTCAGTCAGTCAGTCAGCCAGTCAGCCAGTCAGTCAATCAATCAGTCAGCCAGCCAGCCAGCCATTCAGTCAGTCAGTCAGTCAGTCAGTCAGCCAGCCAGCCAGCCATTCAGTCAGTCAGTCAGTCAGACAGCCAGTCAGTCAGCCAGCCAGCCAGCCATTCAGTCAGTCAGTCAGTCAGTCAGTCAGTCTGCCATCCAGTCAGTCAGTCAGTCAGTCAGCCATTCAGTCAGTCAGTCAGTCAGTCAGTCAGCCATTCAGTCAGTCAGTCAGTCAGTCAGCCAGTCAGTCAGCCAGTCAGCCAGTCAGTCAGCCATTCAGTCAGTCAGCCAGTCAGCCAGTCAGCCAGTCAGTCAGTCAGTCAGCCAGTCAGCCAGTCAGCCAGTCAGTCAGTCAGTCAGCCAGTCAGTCAATCAGTCAGTCAGCCAGCCATTCAGTCAGTCAGCCAGCCAGCCAGTCAGTCAATCAGTCAGTCAGACAGCCATTCAGTCAGTCAGCCAGCCAATCAGTCAGTCAGTCAGTCAGCCAGTCAGTCAATCAATCAGTCAGCCAGCCAGCCATTCAGTCAGTCAGCCAGCCAGCCATTCAGTCAGTCAGTCAGTCAGTCAGTCAGCCAGCCAGTCAGTCAGTCAGTCAGCCATTCAGTCAGTCAGTCAGTCAGCCAGCCAGTCAGTCAGTCAGTCAGCCATTCAGTCAGTCAGCCAGCCAGTCAGCCAGTCAGTCAGCCAGTCAGTCAGTCAGTCAGTCAGTCAGTCAGTCAGCCATTCAGTCAGTCAGCCAGTCAGCCAGTCAGTCAGTCAGCCAGTCAGTCAGTCAGTCAGTCAGTCAGTCAGTCAGCCAGTCAGTCAATCAGTCAGTCAGCCAGCCATTCAGTCAGTCAGCCAGCCAGCCAGTCAGTCAATCAGTCAGTCAGACAGCCATTCAGTCAGTCAGCCAGCCAATCAGTCTGTCAGTCAGTCAGTCAGCCAGTCAGTCAATCAATCAGTCAGCCAGCCAGCCAGCCATTCAGTCAGTCAGCCAGCCAGTCAGTCAGTCAGCCAGCCAGTCAGTCAGTCAGTCAGCCATTCAGTCAGTCAGTCAGCCAGCCAGTCAGCCAGTCAGTCAGCCAGTCAGTCAGTCAGCCAGTCAGCCAGTCAGTCAGTCAGCCAGTCAGTCAGCCAGTCAGTCAATCAGTCAGTCAGCCAGCCATTCAGTCAGTCAGCCAGCCAGCCAGTCAGTCAATCAGTCAGTCAGACAGCCATTCAGTCAGTCAGCCAGCCAATCAGTCAGTCAGTCAGTCAGTCAGTCAGCCAGTCAGTCAATCAATCAGTCAGCCAGCCAGCCAGCCATTCAGTCAGTCAGTCAGTCAGCCAGCCAGCCATTCAGTCAGTCAGTCAGCCAGCCAGTCAGTCAGTCAGTCAGTCAGCCATTCAGTCAGTCAGTCAGTCAGCCAGCCAGTCAGTCAGTCAGTCAGCCATTCAGTCAGTCAGCCAGCCAGTCAGTCAGCCAGTCAGTCAGTCAGTCAGTCAGCCAGTCAGTCAGTCAGCCAGTCAGTCAGTCAGCCATTCAGTCAGTCAGTCAGTCAGCCAGTCAGTCAGCCAGTCAGTCAGTCAGCCAGTCAGTCAATCAGTCAGTCAGTCAGTCAGTCAGTCAGCCAGCCATTCAGTCAGTCAGCCAGCCAGCCAGTCAGTCAATCAGTCAGTCAGACAGCCATTCAGTCAGTCAGCCAGCCAATCAGTCTGTCAGTCAGTCAGTCAGTCAGCCAGTCAGCCAGTCAGTCAATCAATCAGTCAGCCAGCCAGCCAGCCATTCAGTCAGTCAGTCAGTCAGTCAGTCAGCCAGCCAGCCAGCCATTCAGTCAGTCAGTCAGTCAGACAGCCAGTCAGTCAGCCAGCCAGCCAGCCATTCAGTCAGTCAGTCAGTCAGTCAGTCAGTCTGCCATCCAGTCAGTCAGTCAGTCAGTCAGCCATTCAGTCAGTCAGTCAGTCAGTCAGTCAGCCATTCAGTCAGTCAGTCAGTCAGTCAGCCAGTCAGTCAGCCAGTCAGCCAGTCAGTCAGCCATTCAGTCAGTCAGCCAGTCAGCCAGTCAGCCAGTCAGTCAGTCAGTCAGCCAGTCAGCCAGTCAGCCAGTCAGTCAGTCAGTCAGCCAGTCAGTCAATCAGTCAGTCAGCCAGCCATTCAGTCAGTCAGCCAGCCAGCCAGTCAGTCAATCAGTCAGTCAGACAGCCATTCAGTCAGTCAGCCAGCCAATCAGTCAGTCAGTCAGTCAGTCAGCCAGTCAGTCAATCAATCAGTCAGCCAGCCAGCCATTCAGTCAGTCAGTCAGCCAGCCAGCCATTCAGTCAGTCAGTCAGTCAGTCAGTCAGCCAGCCAGTCAGTCAGTCAGTCAGCCATTCAGTCAGTCAGTCAGTCAGCCAGCCAGTCAGTCAGTCAGTCAGCCATTCAGTCAGTCAGCCAGCCAGTCAGCCAGTCAGTCAGCCAGTCAGTCAGTCAGTCAGTCAGTCAGTCAGTCAGCCATTCAGTCAGTCAGCCAGTCAGCCAGTCAGTCAGTCAGCCAGTCAGTCAGTCAGTCAGTCAGTCAGTCAGCCAGTCAGTCAATCAGTCAGTCAGCCAGCCATTCAGTCAGTCAGCCAGCCAGCCAGTCAGTCAATCAGTCAGTCAGACAGCCATTCAGTCAGTCAGCCAGCCAATCAGTCTGTCAGTCAGTCAGTCAGCCAGTCAGTCAATCAATCAGTCAGCCAGCCAGCCAGCCATTCAGTCAGTCAGCCAGCCAGTCAGTCAGTCAGCCAGCCAGTCAGTCAGTCAGCCAGTCAGTCAGTCAGTCAGTCAGTCAGCCATCCAAGAGGAGATGGTAGCGATGCAGTGAACTGGCATTCTAACAAATGGAGAGGAAACATCCCTCCCTCCATCCCTCCCTCCCTCCCTCCCTCCCTCCCTCCCTCCCTCCCTCCCTCCATCCCTCCACAACGGTGAGATGTAAATTCCGTCTCTGCTCCGCTCCCCGCCTGGTGGAGAAGAAGAGTGAATCTCCAGGATGTGGCAGTGCTCTGAACCGTACCAAGCCCCGTCCCACCCAGATCACAAATTACAGGGGGGGAGGGAGGGGGAGACGAGGGCCTGTTGTGAAAAAGGGAAGAGTGTGTAAAATAAATGATGATTACTGAGAATAAATAAGATGCCACGTAGAGCAAAATATTACTGTCAAATTGACTTCTGCTGAGCTGTCAGAGTGACAGGTGTTACGAGATGTCTCCCTCATGAGGTTGTGGGAATATTACCCAGATCCCCATGAGGACAAAGGCTATTTTAAGCTTAGGGGTTATGGTTAGAATTAGGGTTAGGGTTATATTAAGGATAAAGTTTAGGGTTAGGGTTAGGGATATGGGAATTTCTTAAATCCCTCTTATGTTTTCATCTTAGAAATCTATTTCATGAGAGATTTTCACAAACTGGACCCACAGAATACACTGTTGGCTAAATATGTATTCTCACTTTGTAAGCCCACTTCTCCAGATCATCTCCAGAGACCTTCTCCCATTCCTCACTGCGCTCTGCCGGGCAGGTTGCTCCAACCAGGAGACATGGAGAGGATCTGTGTCTGCACCACGTACCCTGGTGTTACCCAGGGCTCGGTTCTAGGTCCTCTCCTCTATTCTCTTGTTTACAAGGCCCTACTTCATAAACTTCCGTCTTATCTAACTTTGCTGTTGAAGTATAGACACCTGAGTTGCCTAACCCGTTCACAGGATTGGTTAACTCATGAGGTTAACTATTATAAAGGATTCATTGCATGAAGAAATATATAAATATAAAAATAAAAACAGCAATAGTTATGGGGCGGCAGGTAGCCCAGTGGTTAGAGTGTTGGGCCCGTAACCGAAAGGTTGCTGGATCGAATCCCCGAGCTGACAAGGTAAAAATCTGTCGTTCTGCCCCTGAACAAGGCAGTTAACCCACTGTTCCTAGGCCGTCATTGAAAATAAGAATTTGTTCTTAACTGACTTGCCTAGTAAAATAAAGGTAAATAAATAAATAAATAAATTTGTTTAGATAGACAAGGAAATGTTTTGTATAATTCTACAAATCTTAGAAAAAACGTTGACCTAATAGCCTATTTTAGTTTCCCTTACAATAAAACCTTACAGTCCATTTAATCAACTAGAATTGATTAGTAATAGAGTTATAGTAATGAATAAAGTCCAGGTACAGCTTCTTTTGACAAAGTAGAAACTATAAAGATAATAATAATAAAACCAGCCAGGTCACAGGGGAAATTATTTTCTGTATTCCTAAACAAAAGCACCAGTGTATTTACAATTGTAAAGGATTCATTGCATAAAGAAATATTCGCGTAAATACATTCATGACAAGATATAAAAACAGTAATTAGTTGATTGTATCAGACAATTTGTCCTTATACCCGTGCCTTTTCACATGAATCAAGTCTTCTTTTTATGCTTCGGGTCCGCAGTCAGCACACAGCTTCGGGGCTTTGTGTGAGCAAGCCCCACAAACAAATTGATTGCACTGCACACAGTTTTCATGGGCCTTGTTAAAAAGTCCACCCATACTTATTAGACCAAAATGACTCCACATCCATGCTCTTTCTGTCATATGCCCCGTCGATATACAAGAGTGCAACAAATGCTTAAGAATTCATCCATATACATGTCCCACGTTTCCTTTTCTGTGCGCATGAGCAACATTACAATCTCTGATGTCCTGCAACATCTGCATGTCACATGAGATGGTCACTCTTTTCTACCCAAACCTCCCAGATTCCTGTCTTACCATGGCAGTTGGGATCATCATCATGATCATCATCATAGGCAGAAGATTGAAGTCAAATGAAGACTCTTCATCAGCAACATCAATTTCTGCTCAATTTCCGATGCTCCATCCGACTCGGACTCCAATTAATGTATATTCTGCAGCATTTCCAATGCTGTCAGTGGGTCCATTGGTTAGGTTGGGTTTGACATTGTGAACTACACACATTGTATGTTGTACTCAGTGTCTGATTTGACTCTCTCAGGAGAAAGTATATACCATTTACAGCCTTTCGTAATACAATAATGATTAATCATATAGTCCCGTGTAGCTCAGTTGGTAGAGCGCGGCGCTTGCAACGTCAGGGTTATGGGTTTGATTTCCACTGCAGGGCTAGTATGAAAATGTAGGTAAGTCGCGCTGTATAAGAGCGTCTGTTAAATTAAGTAAATGTTAATCGTCGTTACGCTATTGTTCTAAATGCATTAATTCAAATCAAAACAAATTGTATTGGTCACAGACACATAATTAGCAGGTGTAGCGACATGCTTGTGTTCCAAACTACAACAATGCAGTAATATCTAACAATTCACAACAGTACACACACATCTAAAAAGTAAAAGCAATGTCGGAGTGGCATTGACTAGAATACAGTAGAAAACAGCATGGAAACATTGTTAAAGTGACCAGTGTTCCATGTCTATGTATAGTACATAGGATAGCAGCCTTGAGTAACCGGGTGGTAGCCGGCTAGTGACAGTGACTAAGTTCAGGGCAGGGTACTGGGTGAAGACCAGCTAGTGATGGCTATTTAACAGTGTGATGGCCTTGAGATAGAAGCTGTTTTCCAGTCTCTCTGTCCCAGCTTTGATGCACCTGTACTGACCTCGACTTCAAGTAAAATAAAATACAATTGTATTGGTCACATACACCTGGTTAGCAGATGTTATTGCTGGTGTAGAGAAATGCTTGTGCTTCTAGCTGAGACAGTGCAGTAATATCTAACAAGTAATATTGAACAGTTTCACAACATATACCCCAAAACACATAAATCTAAGTAAGGAATGGATTAAGAATATATTCATATATGTCAGAGCGGCATTGGACTAAGATACAGTGGCATAGTATAGAATACAGTATATACATTTGAGATGGTTGATGCAATATGTAAACACGATTAAAGTGACTAAGATACAGTAGAATGGTATAGAGAACAGTTCATACATACACTACCATTCAAAATGTTGGGGTCACTTAGAAATGTCCTTGTTTTTGAAAGAAAAGCAAATTTTTTATCCATTAAAATAAACATCAAATTGACCAGAAATACAGTGTAGACATTGCTAATGTTGTAAATGACTACTATAGCTGGAAACGGCTTATTTTTTATCTAATATCTACAGAGGCCCATTATCAGCAACCATCACTCTGTCACGATTGTGTGTGTACAGAGACCAATGCGCAGCCCATTCATTATAGTTCGACATCGTTTTATTAACATAAAACTAAACTTGGTCGGAACTATCCAAAATAATAACAAGATACGTGAACTGAAGGAAAACACACTTACTCGAAAGATGACATTAAACAATGACCCACACAACTGTGTGGGGATGAGCAACTCGAATAGAATCCCCAATCAGAGACAACGTCTCGCAGCTGTCTCCAATTGGGGATTCAACACAAAATGAAAAAACACATAGATCTAGGATTCTAGATCTGTCAGGCTCTGACCATGGCCACTAGGTACTCCCTATGGCCAGAGCCTGACACACTCCTGTGTTCCATTGGCACGTTGTGTTAGCTAATCAAAGTTGATCATTTTAAAAGGCTATTTGATAATTAGAAAACTCTTTTGCAATTATGTTAGCACAGCTGAAAACTGATGTGCTGATTAATGAAGCAATAAAACTGGCCTTCTTTAGACTAGTTGAGTATCTGGAGCATCAGCATATGTGGGTTCGATTACACGCTCAAAATGGCCAGAAACAAAGAACTTTCTTCTGAAACTCGTCAGTCTATTCTTATTCTGAGAAATGAAGGCTATTCCATGAGAGAAATTGCCAAGAAACTGAAGATCTCATACAACGCTGTGTACTACTCCCTTCACAGAACAGCGCAAACTGTCTCTAACCAGAATAGAAAGAGGAGTGGGAGGCCCCGGTGCACAACTGAGCAAGAGGACAAGTACGTTAGAGTGTCTAGTTTGAGAAACAGACGCCTCAACTGGCAGCTTCATTAAATAGTTCCCACAAAACACCAGTCTCAACGTCAACAGTGAAGAGGCGACTCCGGGATGCTGGTCTTCTAGACAGAGTTGCAAAGAAAAAGCCATATCTCAGACTGGCCAATAAAAAGAAAAGATTAAGGGTAAAAGAACACACTGGACAGAGGAAGATATGGCTTTTTCTTTGCAACTCTGCCTAGAAGGCCAGCATCTTGGAGTCACCTCTTCACTGTTGATGTAGAGACTGGTGTTTTCCAGGTACTATTTCCCAGTCAAAATAAAGGTTAAATAAAATAACGGCAAGTCAACCCCCTTCGCTCCTGCCACGGAGAAGGAGAGCCCACAGTCCATGGTAGCGGGCCGCGTCAGTGGCCCTATATTATCCTCAAAGCAAGCGAAGAAGGTGTTCAGTCTGTCTGGACGGTAGATGACTCGCTCCTGCAGGTTTATTCTCTTCAACATCCGGTGAGTATGACCTTTCCTCACACAGGAAGTGGAGCAGGTACTAATCCAGACATCTACCGTCGGGACAGCGAAGTCCCTGCCTATCTTCTGAAAACCTCTGGAACCCTACCTCTTGATAACTACTTTGTTGAGTGGAAATGTACTTGCTATGACTCTGCAATGTTGTTGTCTCACCTTAAGATAAATGCGCTAATGTAAGTCGCTCTGGATAAGAGTGCCAGCTAAAGAAATAAAAAATGAAGAACTTAGACCAGTCACTACCATTGTTACATCTATAACCAGTCACTACCATTACTACAACTATAACCAGTCACAACCATTACTACAACTATAACCAGTCACTACCATTACTACAACTATAACCAGTCACTACCATTGTTACATCTATAACCAGTCACTACCATTACTACAACTATAACCAGTCACTACCATTACTACAACTATAACCAGTCACTACCATTACTACAACTATAACCAGTCACTACCATTACTACAACTATAACCAGTCACTACCATTAGTATAACTATAACCAGTCACTACCATTAGTATAACTATAACCAGTCACAACCATTACTACAACTATAACCAGTCACTACCATTACTACAACTATAACCAGTCACTACCATTGTTACATCTATAACCAGTCACTACCATTACTACAACTATAACCAGTCACAACCATTACTACAACTATAACCAGTCACAACCATTACTACAACTATAACAAGTCACTACCATTGTTACATCTATAACCAGTCACTACCATTACTACAACTATAACCAGTCACAACCATTACTACAACTATAACCAGTCACTACCATTACTACAACTATAACCAGTCACTACCATTAGTATAACTATAACCAGTCACTACCATTAGTATAACTATAACCAGTCACTACCATTAGTATAACTATAACCAGTCACTACCGTTAGTATAACTATAACCAGTCACTACCATTAGTATAACTATAACCAGTCACTACCGTTAGTATAACTATAACCAGTCACTACCATTAGTATAACTATAACCAGTCACTACCGTTAGTATAACTATAACCAGTCACTACCATTAGTATAACTATAACCAGTCACTACCATTAGTATAACTATAACCAGTCACTACCATTAGTATAACTATAACCAGTCACTACCATTAGTATAACTATAACCAGTCACTACCATTAGTATAACTATAACCAGTCACTACCATTAGTATAACTATAACCAGTCACTACCATTAGTATAACTATAACCATTACTACTGCAGTCACAACCACTACTATACGTTTTTTCACTTTAAGACAAGCTAGCAAGCACACACATTTTTTTAGGTACTTTCTGCTTTTACTTAATTTGATTGCAACTTCATATACTAAAAGGCAAGCCATTTTATTATTAGATGTTAGGTTAAAAGATTGTAATCACTTGTTGTGTCCCTTTTCAACTTTAACATTATACAGTTTACATGTATTATATTATTAAGCAGATGAGGGTTAGAAACGTCCTGAATGGATTGGTGAATTGGACTCCCTGGTGTTTGGCAATATGAAGATGGCTTTATCCACTTCTGGGATTGGTTTGGTAGCGGCTTGGAAGGCCTTTCTCTGTGTCCCAAATGGCACCCTATTCCCTATATTACTGCTTTTGACGAGGGGGGCTTTTGACGATAGGACTCTGGTCAAAAGTACTGCACTATCTGGGGAAGAGGGTGCCATTTGGGACACAGACCTTTTCTCATATTGCTATTAAATCTGTCCGGTAAGGCTGAAGAGGAGGTGATTGGAGGTGCATTAACTTCTTAAGAGTCTATTGACTCACCCGTGTGTCAATCTAATTAACATACAAAAAGAATCCCCATCGAAATCGGTCAGTTTCAGCTAGAGATATCTGCTTTGTTTGTTGGCCTTCCACATCTGCAGTGGAAAGTGGCAGAGTTGCAGCGTTGTTTGTCAGACCAGGAGGCATCACGAAAAATCAGTTGTCTTCTGAAAAAGTCACTAGCGTCCGAATAGTTTGGCTTACTAACTTCGGTGCCTGAGTTGAGAAAAACTAGACCCGGTTTGCTCTACGACCCCCACAAGTGTCACAGGACTCGTCTTAAGGGAACCCATACAAATGAATGGAAGCATGGAGATAGTTTTGTGCCAACCAAAAAATATGTTAAATATGTGTCTTCAAAAAATACAATATTGTTGAAAAACATTTGTTGAACATAAGTAATTGGAACGGAACGGGGATAAATATTAACTTGTCCAATAGAAACTCTTGTTTGCAACCGTTGGGCTAATGATTAATTACACCCTAGATCAGCTAGATGCAGGCAAGAGTGTGCAAGGCGGTTTTGAATGTGTCAATGTCTGTCACCTTGATTACTCAAACGTTAATACATAGGCTAGGTTGTAGCAACCTCATGATGGGTATAGGGTATAATGTAGTAGCCTAAACCTGTTGATGCTCATAAAATGTTTCATCATCCTGCCTCATTTTAAACAGCAACAACCACCACTGATCTCCTAGCTATGGGACAGACACTTCATAAATGTATTCCTCATGATAGACTCTGGACATTTATCAATGTGTTATTAAATGCTTTTCTATGGACTATAGTAGTAGTTTTTAATACATACAGGGGTCCTACAATTATAAATAAAATAGCTTAATCATCCATTTCCATATGAACACCCCACATTTCTCTGTCCTTCATTTGTCGTTTGTATTGGGTGGGTGCTAGAATCTAAACTCAGTCTTGGAGCTGAGCCACACAGTACTGTACAGTGGGATGGGAACTGTAAAGCTGCTGCACATTGCCCCTAGGTGCACCGAGACATTAATATAATATAATTACAGTGCTAAAAAGCATTTCACATTCATCTGGTGGTTTTTTATTCCTCTCTTCATAATTCCGTGTAACGGTTTGCGTTCAGTGCCCCCTTTTGTATTTCTGAACAATACACACAAATGATAGATTTTATTCAATATATATTTTATTTGTTTGGTTGTCATTGCACACAATGATAAATAACAATGAACTGTATGCCGATGTAACATACTCTGCTGACCCGGTTGTGAAAGTGGCCAAGCAATTCACACAGTAGAACAAACAGTTAGACGCAACAATGTAATTTGGTCTAATCGCAATCACAATGTTGATGTACGTTGAGGGATATAGTGAAGGAGAGAAAACAAGGATATAGTGAAGGAGAGAAAACAAGAATATAGTGAAGGAGAGAAAACAAGGATATAGTGAAGGAGAGAAAACAAGGATATAGTGAAGGAGAGAAAACAAGGATATAGTGAAGGAGAGAAAAGTGAAGGTCTTGCAGTGCATGGTGAAAGAAAGAATTGCTTTGTCAGGACACAGCAGCCCCTCACTCCTTCTCTTTCATTCTAACTTGTCCTATTGAGATATTCACAAATGAAACCAGACTGCAGCCCTTGATTGTAAATGAAGGCAAAACGTTGGCCTCTCTCTCCCCTAATTTGAACCCTCTTTTCCCCTCTCAATATGAATATACAGCAGGTGGTGGGTGGAGAATATGACACTTTAATACAGCTTCATTTCACAGCTACAAAGCCAAGGCATTGTGCCTATAGTTTAGTTAAGTGTAACAACTTAAGTGCTGACGTTATGCTTTAGGCTTTATGCTGGCTTTATGCTGGCTTTATGCTGGCTTTATGCTGGCCTTATGCTGGCTTTATGCTGGCCTTATGCTGGCTTTATGATGGCTTTATGCTGGCCTTATGCTGGCTTTATGATGGCTTTATGCTGGCCTTATGCTGGCTTTATGCTGGCCTTATGCTGGCTTTATGCTGGCTTTATGCTGGCCTTATGCTGGCTTTATGCTGGCCTTATGCTGGCTTTATGCTGGCTTTATGCTGGCTTTATAATGGCTTTATAATGTCTTTATGCTGGCTTTATAATGGCTTTATGCTGGCCTTATGCTGGCTTTATGCTGGCCTTATTCTGGCTTTATGCTGGCCTTATGCTGGCCTTATGCTGGCTTTATGCTGGCCTTATGCTGGCTTTATGCTGGCGTTATGCTGGCTTTATGCTGGCCTTATGATGGCCTTATGCTGGCTTTATGCTGGCCTTATGCTGGCTTTATGCTGGCCTTATGCTGGCTTTATGCTGTCCTTATGCTGGCTTTATGCTGGCTTTATGCTGGCCTTATGCTGGCTTTATTCTGGCTTTATGCTGGCCTTATGCTGGCCTTATGCTGACTTTATGCTGGCTTTATGCTGGATTTATGCTGGCTTTAAAATGGCTTTATAATGGCTTTATGCTGGCCTTATGCTGGCCTTATGCTGGCTTTATGCTGGCTTTATGATGGCTTTATAATGGCTTTATGCTGGCCTTATGCTGGCTTTATGCTGGCCTTATGCTGGCCTTACGCTGGCTTTATGCTGATTTATGCTGGCCTTATGCTGGCCTTATGCTGGCTTTATGCTGGCCTTATGCTGGCCTTATGCTGGCTTTATGCTGACTTTATGCTGGCCTTATTCTGGCTTTATGCTGGCTTAATGCTGGCTTTATGCTGGCCTTATGCTGGCTTTATGCTGGCCTTATGCTGGCCTTATGCTGGCTTTATGCTGGCCTTATGCTGGCTTTATGCTGGCCTTATGCTGGCCTTATGCTGGCTTTATGCTGGCCTTATGCTGGCCTTATGCTGGCTTTATGCTGGCCTTATGCTGGCTTTATGCTGGCCTTATGCTGGCCTTATGCTGGCTTTATGCTGGCCTTATGCTGGCTTTATGCTGGCCTTATGCTGGCTTTATGATGGCTTTATGCTGGTGTTATGCTGGATTTATGATGGCTTTATGCTGGCGTTATGCTGTCTTTATGCTGGCCTTATGCTGGCCTTATGCTGGCTTTATGCTGGCTTTATGATGGCTTTATAATGGCTTTATAATGGCTTTATGCTGGCCTTATGCTGGCTTTATGCTGGCCTTATGCTGGCCTTACGCTGGCTTTATGCTGATTTATGCTGGCCTTATGCTGGCCTTATGCTGGCTTTATGCTGGCCTTATGCTGGCCTTATGCTGGCCTTATGCTGACTTTATGCTGGCCTTATTCTGGCTTTATGCTGGCTTAATGCTGGCTTTATGCTGGCCTTATGCTGGCTTTATGCTGGCCTTATGCTGGCCTTATGCTGGCTTTATGCTGGCCTTATGCTGGCTTTATGCTGGCCTTATGCTGGCCTTATGCTGGCTTTATGCTGGCCTTATGTTGGCCTTATGCTGGCTTTATGCTGGCCTTATGCTGGCTTTATGCTGGCCTTATGCTGGCCTTATGCTGGCTTTATGCTGGCCTTATGCTGGCTTTATGCTGGCCTTATGCTGGCTTTATGATGGCTTTATGCTGGTGTTATGCTGGATTTATGATGGCTTTATGCTGGCGTTATGCTGTCTTTATGCCGGCATTGTGCTGGCTTTATGCTGGCTTTATAATGGTTTTATGATGGCTTTATGCTGGCTTTATGCTGGCTTTATAATGGCTTTATGATGGCTTTATGCCGGCTTTATGCTGGTGTTATGCTGGCTTTATGCTGGAGTTATGCTGGCTTTATTCTGGCTTTATGCTGGCTTTATACTGGCTTTATGATGGCCTTATGCTAGCGTTATGCTAGCTTTATCCTGGTTTTATGCTGGCTTGATAATGGCTTGATAATGGCTTTAGAATGGCTTTATAATGGCTTTATATTGGGAGAATGATTGCGTTAGCGATGGCGATACTGTGAAGATCATATTCAGAGTGGCTGGCTTTCTGCACAATCATCATTAACACATGCTCATCATACTGTATGTAGCAGGGCCTGTATTCTAAATCATACTGTATGTAGCAGGGCCTGTATTCTACATCATACAGTATGTAGCAGGGCCTGTATTCTACATCATACTGTATGTAGCAGGGCCTGTATTCTACATCATACAGTATGTAGCAGGGCCTGTATTCTACATCATACTGTATGTAGCAGGGCCTGTATTCTACATCATACAGTATGTAGCAGGGCCTGTATTCTACATCATACTGTATGTAGCAGGGCCTATATTCTACATCATACAGTATGTAGCAGGGCCTGTATTCTACATCATACTGTATGTAGCAGGGCCTGTATTCTACATCATACAGTATGTAGCAGGGTCTGTATTCTACATCATACTGTATGTAGCAGGGCCTGTATTCTACATCATACCGTATTTAGCAGGGCCTGTGTTCTACATCATACAGTATGTAGCAGGGCCTGTATTCTACATCATACAGTATGTAGCAGGGCCTGTATTCTACATCATACAGTATGTAGCAGGGTCTGTATTCTACATCATACAGTATGTAGCAGGGCCTGTGTTCTACATCATACTGTATGTAGCAGGGCCTGTATTCTACATCATACTGTATGTAGCAGGGTCTGTATTCTACATCATACAGTATGTAGCAGGGTCTGTATTCTACATCATACAGTATGTAGCAGGGCCTGTATTCTACATCATACAGTATGTAGCAGGGTCTGTATTCTACATCATACAGTATGTAGCAGGGCCTGTGTTCTACATCATACTGTATGTAGCAGGGCCTGTATTCTACATCATACTGTATGTAGCAGGGTCTGTATTCTACATCATACAGTATGTAGCAGGGTCTGTATTCTACATCATACAGTATGTAGCAGGGCCTGTATTCTACATCATACAGTATGTAGCAGGGCCTGTGTTCTACATCATACTGTATGTAGCAGGGTCTGTATTCTACATCATACAGTATGTAGCAGGGCCTGTGTTCTACATCATACTGTATGTAGCAGGGCCTGTATTCTAAATCATACTGTATGTAGCAGGGTCTGTATTCTACATCATACAGTATGTAGCAGGGTCTGTATTCTACATCATACAGTATGTAGCAGGGCCTGTATTCTACATCATACAGTATGTAGCAGGGTCTGTATTCTACATCATACAGTATGTAGCAGGGCCTGTGTTCTACATCATACTGTATGTAGCAGGGCCTGTATTCTACATCATACTGTATGTAGCAGGGTCTGTATTCTACATCATACAGTATGTAGCAGGGTCTGTATTCTACATCATACAGTATGTAGCAGGGCCTGTATTCTACATCATACAGTATGTAGCAGGGCCTGTGTTCTACATCATACTGTATGTAGCAGGGCCTGTATTCTACATCATACTGTATGTAGCAGGGTCTGTATTCTACATCATACTGTATGTAGCAGGGTCTGTATTCTACATCATACAGTATGTAGCAGGGTCTGTATTCTACATCATACAGTATGTAGCAGGGCCTGTATTCTACATCATACAGTATGTAGCAGGCATTATGTAGCAGCCTGTGTTCTGTTACAAAGTGGGATTAGAATGTCTGTCTGTCTGCCTGCCTGTCTGCCTGTCTGTCTGTCTGTCTGTCTGTCTGTCTGTCTGTCTGTCTGTCTGTCTGTCTGTCTGTCTGTCTGTCTGTCTGTCTGTCTGTCTGTCTGTCTGTCTGTCTGTCTGTCTGTCTGTCTGTCTGTCTGTGTACAGTAGTATGAGATAAACAGATCATACTAGACTGTTGTACCCTACCCTGCATTGGAGCGTCTTCTTTTGATCTCACAGAGAGAAAATGTATCTAATAATGTATGGTTGGAGTTGATATCCACCTGTCTATCTGTCTGTCTGTCCTACCCTATCATTTCCCAGGTTAATCAGACTCTTCAGGCTCCTGGCTGTAATGAAGGACTCTTGAACCTCCCGGCATACTCAGAGTATCCCATCCATCTACTACTGATTGTGCCTTAGCCATAATACCTCAAGTATTACCTGAAGTACCAACACATGTCAAGTTGGGCTGTGTTCTGGTCTAGAGTCTAAAGGGGAAACCAGTGTTTGTCTCATCTAAGGCATACAGAGCTCACCAAGACAAGGACTGGACATATTGTAGGTTATAGGTTTGAGGACTGGACATATTGTAGTTTATAGGTTTGAGGACTGGACATATTGTAGGTTATAGGTTTGAGGACTGGACATATTGTAGGTTATAGGTTTGAGGACTGGACATATTGTAGGTTATAGGTTTGAGGACTAGACATATTGTAGGTTATAGGTTGGAGGACTGGACATATTGTAGGTTATAGGTTTGAGGACTAGACATATTGTAGGTTATAGGTTGGAGGACTGAACATCTTGTAGGTTATAGGTTTGAGGACTAGACATGTTGTAGGTTATAGGTTTGAGGACTGGACATGTTGTAGGTTATAGGTTGGAGGACTGGACATCTTGTAGGTTATAGGTTTGAGGACTGGACATATTGTAGGTTATAGGTTTGAGGACTGGACATATTGTAGGTTATAGGTTTGAGGACTGAACATACGCACGCTCAAGGGGTTGGCGATCATAGACCTTCCACCTCCATGCTGAAAAAAAATCCTCAATAGTGTTGAGGAAAGGAGAGTATGGAGGCAGGTAGAGGGTCATGAATCGGGGATGTGCCTGAAACCATGCTTGAACTACCTCTGCGTGGTGGAACCTGACATTGTCCCACATAGTTACATAGGTGACCCCTTCACCTTGACAGGACCACCTTCACCTTGACAGGCCGGCTCAACGTCATTGAGAAACTGAATAAGATGTGCAGCATTATGGGAGCCAGTAATGGCCTACGTCCTACGACACCATCTTCAGAGATAGCTGCGCACATGGAGATGTTTCCTCCACGTTGTCCAGGCACTTGGACAGTGGCCCGTTGGCCGATGAAGTTCCGTCCACGGCGACGAGTTTTGGCCAGGATAAAGCCCGTTTCATCAACAAAAATGTACTTGTGATGGTTCACATCAGCGTCAAGCACCATAACCCTCAAAAAATTTTATTTTGGTTAGTTCTTTTTACAGTGTTGTTCCAATATACATATGACGTAAGTGATGCATCAAATAGTAACAGTAATACAGTATATAGTGATGTACCTGAACATACTAATAGTAACAGTAATACAGTATATAGTGATGTACCTGAACATACTAATAGTAACAGTAATACAGTATATAGTGCTGTACCTGAACATACTAATAGTAACAGTAGTACAGTATATAGTGCTGTACCTGAACATACTAATAGTAACAGTAATACAGTATATAGTGCTGTACCTGAACATACTAATAGTAACAGTAATACAGTATATAGTGATGTACCTGAACATACTAATAGTAACAGTAATACAGTATATAGTGCTGTACCTGAACATACTAATAGTAACAGTAATACAGTATATAGTGCTGTACCTGAACATACTAATAGTAACAGTAATACAGTACATAGTGCTGTACCTGAACATACTAATAGTAACAGTAATACAGTATATAGTGCTGTACCTGAACATACTAATAGTAACAGTAATACAGTACATAGTGCTGTACCTGAACATACTAATAGTAACAGTAATACAGTATATAGTGCTGTACCTGAACATACTAATAGTAACAGTAATACAGTACATAGTGCTGTACCTGAACATACTAATAGTAACAGTAATACAGTATATAGTGCTGTACCTGAACATACTAATAGTAACAGTAATACAGTATATAGTGCTGTACCTGAACATACTAATAGTAACAGTAATACAGTATATAGTGCTGTACCTGAACATACTAATAGTAACAGTAATACAGTATATAGTGCTGTACCTGAACATACTAATAGTAACAGTAATACAGTATATAGTGCTGTACCTGAACATACTAATAGTAACAGTAATACAGTATATAGTGCTGTACCTGAACATACTAATAGTAACAGTAATACAGTATATAGTGCTGTACCTGAACATACTAATAGTAACAGTAATACAGTACATAGTGCTGTACCTGAACATACTAATAGTAACAGTAATACAGTACATAGTGCTGTACCTGAACATACTAATAGTAACAGTAATACAGTACATAGTGCTGTACCTGAACATACTAATAGTAACAGTAATACAGTACATAGTGCTGTACCTGAACATACTAATAGTAACAGTAATACAGTACATAGTGCTGTACCTGAACATACTAATAGTAACAGTAATACAGTACATAGTGCTGTACCTGAACATACTAATAGTAACAGTAATACAGTACATAGTGCTGTACCTGAACATACTAATAGTAACAGTAATACAGTACATAGTGCTGTACCTGAACATACTAATAGTAACAGTAATACAGTACATAGTGCTGTACCTGAACATACTAATAGTAACAGTAATACAGTACATAGTGCTGTACCTGAACATACTAATAGTAACAGTAATACAGTACATAGTGCTGTACCTGAACATACTAATAGTAACAGTAATACAGTATATAGTGCTGTACCTGAACATACTAATAGTAACAGTAATACAGTATATAGTGCTGTACCTGAACATACTAATAGTAACAGTAATACAGTATATAGTGCTGTACCTGAACATACTAATAGTAACAGTAATACAGTATATAGTGCTGTACCTGAACATACTAATAGTAACAGTAATACAGTATATAGTGCTGTACCTGAACATACTAATAGTAACAGTAATACAGTACATAGTGCTGTACCTGAACATACTAATAGTAACAGTAATACAGTACATAGTGCTGTACCTGAACATACTAATAGTAACAGTAATACAGTACATAGTGCTGTACCTGAACATACTAATAGTAACAGTAATACAGTACATAGTGCTGTACCTGAACATACTAATAGTAACAGTAATACAGTACATAGTGCTGTACCTGAACATACTAATAGTAACAGTAATACAGTACATAGTGCTGTACCTGAACATACTAATAGTAACAGTAATACAGTACATAGTGCTGTACCTGAACATACTAATAGTAACAGTAATACAGTACATAGTGCTGTACCTGAACATACTAATAGTAACAGTAATACAGTACATAGTGCTGTACCTGAACATACTAATAGTAACAGTAATACAGTACATAGTGCTGTACCTGAACATACTAATAGTAACAGTAATACAGTACATAGTGCTGTACCTGAACATACTAATAGTAACAGTAATACAGTACATAGTGCTGTACCTGAACATACTAATAGTAACAGTAATACAGTACATAGTGCTGTACCTGAACATACTAATAGTAACAGTAATACAGTACATAGTGCTGTACCTGAACATACTAATAGTAACAGTAATACAGTACATAGTGCTGTACCTGAACATACTAATAGTAACAGTAATACAGTACATAGTGCTGTACCTGAACATACTAATAGTAACAGTAATACAGTACATAGTGCTGTACCTGAACATACTAATAGTAACAGTAATACAGTATATAGTGCTGTACCTGAACATACTAATAGTAACAGTAATACAGTATATAGTGCTGTACCTGAACATACTAATAGTAACAGTAATACAGTATATAGTGCTGTACCTGAACATACTAATAGTAACAGTAATACAGTATATAGTGCTGTACCTGAACATACTAATAGTAACAGTAATACAGTATATAGTGCTGTACCTGAACATACTAATAGTAACAGTAATACAGTATATAGTGCTGTACCTGAACATACTAATAGTAACAGTAATACAGTATATAGTGCTGTACCTGAACATACTAATAGTAACAGTAATACAGTATATAGTGCTGTACCTGAACATACTCAGCCCTTAGTTGTTTCACCCGGTCATTGTTTCTCTCAAAAGGCACCAGGTAAATGTGTTTCATTGATACCTGGTGCCTCTTTAAAAGGCGGGCTACTGTTGGTAGGCTGATGGGGGCCACATTGGCAAAGGTGTCATTGTTCTCCTCAGTTGCCTGCTTTATTTCAGACAGCCGTATATCATTCCTGGCCCTCACCATTTCCACCACTGCCCACTCTTGCTGGTCGGTCAGCACACGGCCACGGCCACCACTATGGGGTTTTCTGTCAATTCTAAGCATAGATATACTGTCAATAGATCATACTGTACGAATACTGTAACATGTCTGATGAATTTACATACATTACAATTTACTGTAAATGTAATAGTATACATCCTCCACACTTACCGGTTTTCTTGGCGAAAAGTTCGGATGATAGAATTGACAGTTGATCTTTTTAGATTTGGATCAACAAATCTGGCAGCCTCTGCCATAGTAAGGCCTCGGTTCACCACATGATCAACGATGATGGCCCGGACTTCATTAGAGACAACAGTTCTGCCTCCCTCTCTCTGATGACCAACCCTTTGACGGGCCCCATGCCCACCTCTCTGACCTCTCTGTTGGTGCCCATGCCCACCTCTCTGACCTCTCTGTTGGTGCCCATGCCCACCTCTCTGTTGGTGCCCATGCCCACCTCTCTGACGGATCCCTTGTCCACGAGCTCTTCCTATTCCTTGCTGTCTATCCTGCTCCATGTTGAAAGAAATTGCCAGTGTTTACACCCCCACTTATAGTGACCAATTGTGGTTACCACTATGTGTGATTACACGTAATTTATATGTTCGTACAAACACACATTTTATTTCTGTAGTTCTCAAAATCCATATACTGTATATTGCTGAAATGAAAATCTATAGGTTGTGAGGTTTTACCACATACTTGCAATAATAGTACCAAAACGAATAAAAAAAACTGTAAATAAACGAGAAAAGTAATGGAAAAACAGAATTCAGTAAGTCCTTGTAACCCTGAGAGTAAGTCCTTGTAACCCTGAGAGTAAGTCCTTGTAACCCTGAGAGTAAGTCCTTGTAACCCTGAGAGTAAGTCCTTGTAACCCTGAGAGTAAGTCCTTGTCACCCTGAGAGTAAGTCCTTGTAACCCTGAGAGTAAGTCCTTGTAACCCTGAGAGTAAGTCCTTGTAACCCTGAGAGTAAGTCCTTGTAACCCTGACAGTTCAAGACCAGCCACAAGTGTTTGGTGATTTCTTTAAATCCAGCTCCTCTTGAGCATCAAACATCAGCAGCAGCCATGGACGTTTAATGACTGTCTATATGTGCCCCAACTGGCACCCTATTCCCTATTTAGTACACCACTTTGACCAGGACCCTGGTCAAAAATAGTGCACTATATAGGAAATAGGGTGCCAGTTGGGATGCATAAGACTGTCTTGTAAACGGTTTGGGAGCGCTCAAACCCTTCAAAGTGACCAAGCGTTTAACCCAGATCTTACAGGGTAGATCCAACACAATACAGGCCACGTGCGGTCTAATTGAATATTCAGCTAATAAGGGAAATTGCTGTCTGAGAAATCAAACACAGGGCTGTGTCCCACATGGCACCCTATTCCCTGTAGTGCAATACTTTTGATCAGAGCTCTGGTCAAAAGTAGTGCACTATATAGGGAATAGTATGCCATAAGGGACGCAACCCAGGTGTTCTCTTGGATCTTGTATGGAGCACCCACCGCTGCTACATAAATAAAGATGGGGCTTCAACACAAAAAGAACCTGAGCGAGAGAGAGAGAGCGGGAGAGAGGCAGAGACGATGAGAGAAGCTGAGACATAGGGGGCTATTCAAATAGCTACACAAAGAAATGGGGACTCGCTCCATGGCCAAATGTCTTTCTTCATTCTTAACTGGCTCTTAGAAATGAGAAGAGGAGGGTTTTCTGAAAATTTAAATCTAATTTCTTCTTTGCATAACCTCCATGACACCTATTAATTTACTGGCAGGTTGGATGCCCTGCCTCAGACATAGACCTCCTTATAGTCCCTGCTCTTTTGATCACAGGTTGGGTGTTTGATACCATAGAACTGAAAGAAAGGGGTTGAAAACAATATCCTGTTGCAATTCTGTTTATTAGGTACACAGTGAGTCACGTGGCCTTGGCCTGCTATATAAAACAGGCAGACAGGCATCGGGGCATTCAGTTACTGTTTAAACGTTAGAATGGGCTAAACGAGTAACCTAAGAGATTAAGCGTGGTATGATGGTTGGTGCCAGGCGTGCCGTTTCCAGTATCTCAGAATTGGACGGCCTCCAAGAATGGTGTGACAAAGAAAATCATCCAGTCAGCGGCAGTCCTGAGAGGTGGAAGGAGAACAGCCAGAATCGTGTCCAGTCAGCGGCAGTCCTGAGAGGTGGAAGGAGAACAGCCAGAATGGTGTCCAGGCAGCGGAAGTCCTGAGAGGTGGAAGGAGAACAGCCAGAATGGTGTCCAGGCAGCGGAAGTCCTGAGAGGTGGAAGGAGAACAGCCAGAATGGTGTCCAGGCAGCGGAAGTCCTGAGAGGTGGAAGGAGAACAGCCAGAATGGTGTCCAGGCAGCGGAAGTCCTGAGAGGTGGAAGGAGAACAGCCAGAATGGTGTCCAGGCAGCGGCAGTCCTGGGAGGTGGAAGGAGAACCGCCAGAACAGGAGAGTTCCAAACAGGCAAATAATGCCGCAGTACAACAGTGGTGTGCAGAACTGCATCTTGTAACGCACAACTTGTCAGTCCTTGTCACGGATGGGCTGTTGCAGCAGACGACCACACCGGGTTCCACTGCTATCAGCTAAAATCAAGAAGAAGCGGCTCCAGTGGCCACGCCATCACCAACACTGGATAACTGAGGAGTGGAAAAACATTGCCTCATCCATGGCCCCATCCTGTTTGGTGTCAACGGTACAGGCTGGTGGCGGTGGTGTAATGGTGTGGGGAATGTTTTCCAGGCACACGTTAGGTCCCTTGATATCAATTGAGCAACGTTTCCATGCCCCAAAGAATTCAGGTTGTTCTGGAGGCAGTAATTGGTATATTACCTTTTGTCATTGGGGGCATTTTGTATATTATTATTTTGTTGTTGTATAATGGCTTGATATTATATTGCCCTTTCACCTCCATGTCTCAGGTGATTCTGCTCTAACTCCATTATAATTTAATTTGTATTAAAGCAAGCAGTGATCATAGACTAAGCCTTTTACGGCTTTACTCTAATCTGCTCTTAGCTTCCATTGTCCTTTATCATTCACATTATCTTTATATGCCCAGATGCTACCAGACATTTATTTACATGGTTTAGTTGCTGTACAACAGGGAACCTCAAACCCCTATCTTCAACAACAGGGAACCTCAAACCCCTACCTTCAACAACAGGGAACCTCAAACCCCTACCTTCAACAACAGGGAACTTCAACCACCCTACCTTCAAAAACAGGGAACCTCAAACCCCTACCTTCAACAACAGGGAACTTCAACCACCCTACCTTCAACAACAGGGAACCTCAAACCCCTACCTTCAACAACAGGGAACTTCAACCACCCTAACTTCAACAACAGGGAACCTCAAACCCCTACCTTCAACAACAGGGAACTTCAACCACCCTACCATCAACAACAGGGAACTTCAACCACCCTACCTTCAACAACAGGGAACCTCAAACCCCTACCTTCAACAACAGGGAACTTCAACCACCCTACCTTCAAAAACAGGGAACCTCAAACCCCTACCTTCAACAACAGGGAACTTCAACCACCCTACCTTCAACAACAGGGAACCTCAAACCCCTACCTTCAACAACAGGGAACTTCAACCACCCTACCTTCAACAACAGGGAACTTCAACCACCCTATCTTCAACAACAGGGAACTTCAACCACCCTACCTTCAACAACAGGGAACTTCAACCACCCTACCTTCAACAACAGGGAAGCTATATGGAATTGTTTTAAGAAAGTTATACCAAGGATCATTTAGCTATTTGTTTTCGATCTTCGATGCATCTCCTCAACTGGCTCGGATGCGAAGGTCGGTTCATGCGTCCTCTGAAACATGACCAGCCGTCACAAGAGCACAATTTAAGCCCCTCCCCGGCCAAACCCTCCACTAACCCGGACAATGCTAAGCCAATTGTGCGGCTCCCTATGGGACTGCTGATCACGGCCGGTTGTGTTACATATATATACTCACAGTCACATTTAATAGGTATTTCATAGGTATTTCATTGGTATTTCATAGGCATTTGTTACATTCACTATAAAATGTATTCAGATCAGCATTTGCTTTAGTCTACCATTAGGGGCTAGAGCTAAAACATGTGTTCAGACCAGTGTTTAGTTTTTGGACCAGGGTCCAGCTGGTCCTTACTGCAGTAGAGGGCAGTCTTACACCAACTTAGAGGGAGAGTTGGATGAGGCAGAAAGTCCCTTACAAGCGCTGTACTGTACTTCTCCCACCGCAGCCATTCTGAACCTTTTCAAATGATATAGGTTCATATTTAGTTTCATATTTAGTTTCCTACTTGTACGGTTTCAGGAAGTTGTGAAATATTGCCTAGATTAGTTCCTGCTTAGAGTGAATAACTACACTACATTATACATTTTGGGCATCAACATATAGCTTACCTTATGTTTTTATATATGTATTGCATATATTTACATACAGTATATACTGTATTTATTCAGAGATGAAAGACTAATTCTACAGATCAATCTGTTGATAATACAAGTAGAGTAGTACAGACTGAAAACAGTTTGACATGCTTCACAGCTTCACATGTTCTTTACAAGAGAAACACAACCTGTAGTTTAGAAAACAACATTACTGCCAGTATACTCTTCCAGTGTTTATGTAGACCTGCTTTTAATGTAAGATGTCCTACAGTGTCCTGAAGGGTGTATGACAAATAACATTATTATTATTATTAATATTATTATTAATATTATTATTATTATTATTATTATTATTATTATTATTATATACAGTATACTGGAAGAGTATACTGGCAATAATGTTGCATCTTGCAATACAAATGGTCTTGGTCTCTGTTGACCATTCAGACCATTTATTGAAAGCTAATGTTACAGTTGACTAGCCTAGCCTGCTAATACTGTACAGGTCAATGTGCCTGCTCAGGAAGCAAATGTTTCATCTCTCTGTCATTCAATTCTGAATTATGTTTTGACATGATTATACGTCTCATTGCAAGTTACTAGCTACAGGCTTAAAGAAACATTCAATCTAGATAGAGATATGTGTTTGTGTATGTATGTCATGTACTGTATGCGTGAATGGAGGTTTAAAAACAACAACTGCATACTGTATGCATAATAGCCAATACATCCCTGTATGGCACAGCTTACACATACAGCAAACCTTGCAATACAATCTTCTCTAAAAACAGATGAGTTCTCAAATAGCAACTGCTTGGAATATGACGTCTGGGGAATGATGAGGAGCTTGTAGGATTAAAGAAAAATCAGTTGGGAAATGAATGTTTGTATTTCAAATACTAAATGTTCAGTGACTGTGAGTATATTGGGGCTCCCAAGTGGCGCAGTGGTCTAAGACACTAAATCTCAGTGCCAGAGGGGTCACTACAGACACCCTGGTTCAAATCCAAGCTGTATCACAACCTGACGTGATTGGGAGTCCCATAGGGCAACGCACAATTGGCCCAGCGTAGTCTGGCTTTGGCTAGTGTGGGCCATCATTGTAAATAAGAATTTGTTCTTAACTGACTTGCCTAGTTAAATAAAGGTTACATTTGAAATATATTTAGGTGGTTTTAATGGTTAAATCTTGCCAAACCATTATTCTACTAATTATGACGGAGTGTGAGACATGTTTTCCATAATGTACATTTCATGCATATACATTCGAACAAACGACACCAGTGTGTTTCTCCATTTATTGAGTACGGAGACAAATAGAGTTGTCAACCGTGATGGAGATGTCTTTGAGCGGACAGGCCTTCCCCGAGAGGAAGAGCAGCTCCGTCTTGTCGAGGTTGAGCATGAGGTGGTGGCCGACATCCAAACTGAGATATCATCCAGGCACGTAGAGATGCGTGTCGCCACCTGGGTGGCAGAAGGAGGTAAGGAGAAAAGTAGTTGAGTGTCATCCACATAGTAATGATAGAAGAGACCATGTGAGGATATGACAGAGCTTAGTCACTTGGTGTATGAAGAGGTGAGGGCCTAGAACCGAGCCCTGGGGGACACCAGTATTGTGAGTATGCGATGCAGACACAGATCCTCTCCATGTCACCTGGTAGGAGTGACCAGCCAGGTAGGATGTATGAAGTGTGCAGAGCCTGAGACGCCCAACCCTGAGAGAGTGGAGAGGAGGATCTGATGGTTGACGGTGTCTGAAGGCAGTGGATAGATCTAGGAGGATGAGAACAGAGGAGAGAGTCAGCTTTGGCAGTACAAGGAGCAGTATTTGAAGTATCTAAATATAGTGTAACCTACCAATAAGAAAGTATTGGTGGGTTACACTGTATATCAAGTGCCGTGGAGGGCACAATCATACAATTTTGCAGTCCAGAAATGAGACCATTACTGTCTATGCCAAAAGCCTGGGCCTCTGATGGAGACTGTAGAACTGTCATCAACACATTCTCCAGTATTCCACCTTATTTTTAGGAGCATTTGACCCAAAGGCGTACCTGACTGAGAGAGACAAGTGCCTTAGAAGAATGAAATCTAAAGCTTGTGTGGTCCAAAGACAAGAAGTCTACCATCTATTGCAAAAGCCTGGGCTCCTGACGGGAACAATGGAAATCTCCCCACTGCATAAAACAATAGTAATCAAACTCTGTTTGTCAAACTGATTCTACATTGTATTCAGTCTTCGAGATGCTCAAACAACCACTTGCATCTATAGTTGTTTTTCAACTCTAAAATGCACTAGACTGTGTAAGACAAAACCCACAAAGAAAAGACAACAGGCAAATACATATGTGTTCCCAATGTCTAAATAGTGACGGCAGGGCTAGTTCAAACCGCAGTAGGATGGTTCTCCTCACAGGTGAGTGATCTCTGGGAGCAGGTCACAGGAGAGCTGAATAGATCATGTGAGACAAAAGTTAGAGACAAGAATTAATAAAATAAATAATCACAGGAATGTAGTTTGTGAGCTAGAACATGAACATCCTGACAGTCTGAGGCAGGGTGCTCTGCAGTCATCCTACTGTGAGGGTTTGGCTGTGGTTAGACCTTACTCCCAATAAGGGGAGTGGTAGAACCACAGTCGAACCCTCACACCCTAACTAGGGGAGTAATGATCCTCAATCAGAGACAGCTGTACAGGGCTCTGCAGTCATCCTACTCTCTTATGACAGGGATATTGTGGCATTTCTTATTTGTCAGTATGAATGAAATTAGTGGGTCCTGCCTTGATGACTGTATTAGATTTACACTACTTGTCCTATAGATTTTTGTAGTCTTAAATTATTACTTAGAATAAACTGATATCTAAAACACTAATTCTGCCTGGAATGACATGCTAGCTAGTGATAAAGCTATCTGCTCCTGCTAGCTAGTAACAGATCTACTGGTCGTAACTAGTTCGCTAACTAGCAAGCTAGCTACATTGCTAAGCTTGCTGCGTTCTGAGTTGGGAGTCATTTTAAATCTTGCATTGATGGTATTAGATTCTATATATTCAATTTTTAGATTACAATAAAACATACTTTACCTGATATAAGTTTGTCAGACGGAGATTGTTCTGTCACCAGCTGTCCACTACCTTAGGTACGTATAACGTGATTAGCAGACTTGAGCAGAGAACCAGTGCCTTCAGAAAGTATTCGTACCCCTTGACTTATGACACATTTTGTTGTGTTACAGCCTGAATTCAAAATGTATAGAATTAATTTTCTTCTCATCCATCTACACACAATACTTCATAATGACAAAGTGAAAACATGTTTCTAGACATTTGAGCAATTTTTTAAATAAATGTTTTGTTAGAATACAAACTATACACATACAAATGACAACATACAGACTCACACAAACATCCACAACATCACCACTGCTCGAACCCACCTGCTCACACCCTCGTCTCACCCCCGTCTCACCCCCGTCTCACCCCATCTCACCCCCGTCTCACACCCCTCTCACCCCCATCTCAAGCGCCTGTATAACGCTCCGCCACATGGCCTCAAACTGCACCATTTTGTTTCTCTCCATCATCCATACATTTTCAACATTTAGATAATAAAGCATTTTTTTGTGTTAACAATGGAGGATTGCTTGATTTCCAGGCGGATTAAAAGTCCATTTCTGACAGCTAACTTTCTAACTCCACCCATTACCTTTGGACTTTATAGCATTCCCAGAAGGCATGGATTATTGAGTCATTGATAGTTTGACACGTAAAATATGACTCTGCCGTTGTGGAATTTGTGAATTTTGTTTCTTGTGTAATAAATTCTATAAATTAGTTTATACTGAATTGTGTACATTTTCATTAACAGTAATTTCATTCGTTATGGTCCAACATTGCCTCCATCTTGTGCCAATATCAGTTATTTTAAAGTCTTGGTTCCAGTGGTATATATTTTTTTCTAAGAGATTGTCAGTTGGAACGGCTCTTTGCAAGATTTTGTAAATCTTACCTATCGTATGAATATAATTTTCTGACTCAAACAGGGTTCCCTTAAGATTACTCTAATGTCAAAAAGATTTCAAATAAACATTTCTTGAACTGAAACTTTTAAGTTGCATGTATTTGAAAATATCTACACCCCTGGTCAAAAATTTGGATTATTACTCAGTTTGGATTAAAACCCTTGAGTTTTTCTTTATTTGCACTATTTTCTACATTGTAGAATAAAAGTGAAGACATCAAAACTATGAAATAACACATATGGAATCATGTAGTAACCAAAAAAGTGTTAAACAAATCAAAATATATTTTAGTTTGAGATTCTTCAAATAGCCACCCTTTGCCTTGATGACAGCTTTGCACCCTCATGGCATTCTCTCAACCAGCTTCATGAGGTCCACCACAGGAATGGAAGACCCAGAAATACCTCTGCTGCAGAGAATAAGTTAATTCGAGTTACCAGCCTCAGATTTCAGCCCAAATAAATGCGTTAGCAAATAGACACATAAAACGTTTCTGGGGATGAGCATGCGCATCTTTAATATATCAACAGCTTCTATCTCAAGGCCATCACACTGTTAAATAGCCATCACTAGCTGGTCTTCACCCAGTACCCTGCCCTGAACTTAGTCACTGTCACTAGCCGGCTACCACCCGGTTACTCAACCCTGCACCTTAGAGGCTGCTATCCTATGTACTATACATAGACATGGAACACTGGTCACTTTAACAATGTTTCCATACTGTTTTCTACTGTATTCTAGTCAATGCCACTCTGACATTGCTCATCCTAATATTTATATATTTCTTAATTCCAAAATGTACTTTAAGATTTGTGTGTAGTGTTCTGAATTGTTAGATACCACTGGACTGCACAAGCATTTAGCTAGACCCGCAATAACACCTGCTAAATATGTGTTTGTGACCAATACAATTTGATTTGATTTGATATGCATTGTTCCTCTTTAGTGCATTTAACTATATGTTGCAAGTAAAAGCCCTGGCTGCTGAGTTGATCTCTGGAAGTGTAAACCCTCAGACTTCATGTAAAACGTATTTGCCCACATAAAGTTTGTTATGACCGACTTTTTTGAAGAATGTTTTTGATAGTTGCTATTACCGAGAAGAAATGTAAAAACTTCTGAAGAGGTTTATTCTGCCTGTAAGAGTTATGGGAAGATTGGTCCATTTAATTAGATCTGCTTTCATATTGATGAGCAATGAGATGAAGTTATCATTATACTGTATATTTGTTGTTTATCGTCACTTATTAAGCATCCTAAGTATTAGATATGTGTTGTGGTTAAAGAATTGCAGTAGATCATGAGTTATTTTTTTAATTAAAAATCCTATTGCCATTATTTCATATTTGTTTTGTTTTATTCTGACATTTTAGAGTATTCTGAAAATATTTTCTATCAAAGGGGACATTGAATTATCAATATTGGTCAGGTATATCAGGAGATAATCTGCAAATAAGTTTAGTTTATATTCATGCTTAACGATAATGATACCTGTTACGTTTGGGTACTGTCTAATTCTTTCTGCAAGTGGTTCAATTGCCAGTGCAAACAGGCGAGGGGAGAGGGGACATCCCTGTCTTGTGCTCCTTTCTAAACCAATTTCATCCAACAGTGTATTATTTGTGTATATTTTTGCAAAATGACATTTAATGTATATACTCGTTTTATTAAATTATTTCAGCTGGAAAGTTGAAAGTTGAAAGTTTTGAATATAAATGTCCATTCATCAACAGCCATTATTGTTAACATCCATTATTAATATATCATGTTATTGTTGTGTATAGTATTGAACTGAAACATGTTCTTGTATTTGTTTACACTGCATTCAGAAAGTATTCAGACCCCTTCCCTTTTTACAGATTTTGTTATGTTACAGCCTTATTCTAAAATGGAATAAAAAAAAAATTCCCCTAACCAATCTACACACAATACCTCATAATGACAAAGCAAAAACAAGTTTTTTGAAATGTTTGCAAATGTCTTAAAAATGATTGGACATTATTTGGAAAGGCACACACCTGTCTATATAAGGTCTCGCAGTTGGAAGTGAATGTTGATGGGGGTTTAATTCGGATTGATATAGATGTATATAGAAGCTTTAAAAATTGTAATTAATCGCCTTGTTTCTAATTAACACTTTTGTATCTTTAACTTTTAAAATTATAACTGGTTTGGCATGTATTTGTTTTGTGAGGACTGCAAAATATTTTTTATTTATTTGCCATTAAATAGTATGAGTTTAAACTGTAGTTGTTGGCTCTCTTCAAAAGTAAAATATCATATTCCTGCTTAAATTCGTAAAATGTTATTTGATTTTTTTATGGGCTTTTAAAGAAAAATATATACCAATGATATAGGGGATGGCTTTTCTCTGTCCTCTATGTCTACATTTGTAGTGATAAAGGTTTTTATTTTTTCATTTACGTATTTAACACATCTCAGGTCTTGAAGAAGCTCATTCTCCATTTTCTGTCTCTAAAAGTATTTTCTGTTGGTGTAATTAATCATGATACCGGAGAATAATCTAATATCACTATGTCATGGATTTGAACCTAGTAAATAGTTTAAAAAAAAGAAATGTAGTCAATTCTTGAATAGCTATGGATTTGATCTAATATAGCTTGAATTCTATCTAAAAACAACAGATTTGCCCCTGGTGGGATATACAATAAAATCTATGTGTATTTTTCATCATGGAAGGTACAATTCAACATTAGAAAACGGTCTTCTTGGTCCGTGGCTGGGATATAAGGGAAAATGGTGTATTCTTGTTTATCAGGATGTATACACCTCTGCTGTTACTAAAATAGGTGGCAGCATAGGCCTCTTCAACCCAGCTCCTCTTTAGAGATGATATTTCTCCTTTTTTTTAAAGTAACTCTTGCAGGAAAACGACATCTGCTGATAATCTCTTTAAGTGTTCAAGAACAATATGCTTTTTTCTCCGTTATGAAGCCTATGTACATTCCATGTAATATGTTGGATTTTATTGGTCTTTACTTGTATACAATCAAAGTTAACCTTGTCTGTTCTGTATATCATTGAAGAACCTGATAAAACATTTAACAGAAAACACAGGAAAAACATAAAGTAAAGTACTTCTTTGTACTTTGAGGCGTTGTGCTCAAAGTACAAAAAAGTCTGTCTAATGTACCAAAAGTCTGTCGATGATGTCATTGTATATACATTGGAGAAGTCAGTTTGTATTAAGAGAAGAGAAGTGTCTGATCCCACTACCTGTTTTCTCCTCTTTTTTATCCTGAAAAACTCACTAGTCCTTGCCGATGACAATTATACCCATAACATGATGCAGCCACCACCATGCTTGAAAATATGAAGAGTGGTACTCAGTGATGTGTTGTATTGCATTTGTCACAAACATAACACTTTGTATTCAGGACAAAATACTTTGCCACATTTCTTGCTGTATTACTTCATTGCCTTGTTGCAAACAGGATGCATGTTTTGGAATATTGTTATTCTGTACAGGCTTCCTTCTTTAATATTGTGGAGTAACTACAATGTTGTTGATCCGTCCTCAGTTAGGTTAGTATTGTAGAGTAACTACCATGTTGTTGATCCATCCTCAGTTAGGTTAGTATTGTGGAGTAACTACAATGTTGTTGATCCATCCTCAGTTAGGTTAGTATTGTGGAGTTACTACCATGTTGTTGATCCATCCTCAGTTAGGTTAGTATTGTGGAGTAACTACAATGTTGTTGATCCATCCTCAGTTAGGTTAGTATTGTGGAGTTACTACCATGTTGTTGATCCATCCTCAGTTAGGTTAGTATTGTGGAGTAACTACAATGTTGTTGATCCATCCTCAGTTAGGTTAGTATTGTGGAGTAACTACCATGTTGTTGATCCATCCTCAGTTAGGTTAGTATTGTGGAGTAACTACCATGTTGTTGATCCATCCTCAGTTAGGTTAGTATTGTGGAGTAGCTACAATGTTGTTGATCCATCCTCAGTTTTTTACTTTTACAGCCATTAAACTCTGTAACTGTTTTAAAGTCACCATTGGAATCACGGTGAAATCCCTGAGTGGTTTCCTTCCTCTTTGGCAACTGAGATAGAAAGGGTGCATGTAGGGACTGGGTGTATTGATACACAATCCAAAGTGTAATGAATAACTTCCCCATAATCAAAAGGATATTCAATGTCTGCTTTTTGTTTACCCATCTACTAAAAGCTTTCCTTCTTTGCGAGGCATTGGAAAACCTCCCCAGTCTTTGTGGTTCAATCTGTGTTTGAAATTCACTGCTCGACTGAATGACCTTACAGATAAATGTATGTGTGGGGTTCAGAGATGAGGTAGTCATTCAAAAATCATGTTAAACACTATTATTGTACACAGAGTGAGTTCATGCAACTTATTATGTGCCTTGTTAGGCAATTATTTATCCTGAACCTATTTAGCCTTGACAATGCGGTTGAATACTTACTGACTGAAGGCACTTCAGCTTTTCATTTTTTATTAATTTGCTAAACATTTCTAAAATTCCCCCCACAATTATTTGGTATTGTGTGTAGGCCATCTCAATTTATTCAATTTTAAATGCAGGGTGTAACACAGCAAAATGTGGAAAAATTCAAGGGGTGTGAATACTTTCTGCATTAGTATAGTATTGATTGGTTTACAGTTCAGCGTTTGCCTTTCCAGCTAGCGGAAATAAAAGGAAGTGTTTGGGAAAGAAATTCAAAAACAAACGGAAATGTGTTCAGAAGAAATAATATACACGATATTTAAAAAACAGCTCTTCCCTCGACAGAGATTGATCATCTAGAAAACTAAAACAGATAGCGTGCTACGGCTACTTAGTTAAACTGTTTTACCATGTACACAAAGGATGAAAAAGCTGCTAAGTAGCAACTGGCCATGAGAGTGTGAGTGAATGTTAGCTCTGTAAATACCGTACTACTCTTTCATTTATATCATGTGGGCACAATATATGTATGAAATAAGCAGCGAAAAGCACAACTTACATTGAAATTATTCAATATGAAATATTAAACACTTTATCACATCATATGTCAAAGTTCAGACCCACTAGTCAACCGCACATGGTTGTTAGAGTCCACATATGCAAATGAGGTACTTTCACTTTGGAGGGACGGGAAAACCCACCAATTGGTTGGCATGGAGACCTAATTGTCCCCCATCCCCCCCATTGAGATGACCTTTTAGTGGATAGCAGCCGTTTTACGGACTCCTGATCAATTCTGCTGTTGTGTGTTTTTATTACACTGATCTTAACTTTTTTTTAACATACTGTCATCCAGGACCTCTATACCAGACAGTGTCCAGGCCACTCCAGCCACCATAGACTGCTCTCTCTGTTACGGGAACCGATGCACCAAGTCTGGAAAACAACAGGACCCCGAAGCCATAAGACTACTAAACACACTGAACAAAAATATAAAAGCAAAATGCAGCAATTTTACTGAGTTACTGTTCATTTAAGGAAATCAGTCAACTGAAATAAATTAATTAGCCCCTAATCTATGGAGTTCACATGACTGGGAATACAGATATGCATCTGTTGGTCACAGACACCTTAACAAAGTAGGGGCTTGGATCAGAAAATCCAGTCAGTTTCTGGTGTGACCACCATTTGCCTCATGTAGCGCTACACCGGTCCTTTGCATAGAGTTGACCAGGCTGTTGATTGTGGCCTGAGGAATGTTGTCCCACTCCTCTTCAATGGCTGTGTAAAGTTGCTGGATGTTGGCAGGAACTGGAACACGCTGTTGTACGCGTCGATCCAGAGCATCCCAAACATGCTCAATGGGTGTCATGTCTGGTCATGGAAGAACTGGGACATTTTCAGCTACCAAGAATTGTGTACAGATCCTTGCGACACGGGGCCGTGCATTATCATGCTGAAACATGAGGTGATGGCGTCAGATGAATGGCCCTCAGGATCTTGTCACGGTATCTCTGCACGTTCAAATTACCATCAATAAAATGAAATTGTGACCCACCACCTGGATTCGGTCCTTTTTTTACGTTGGATAAAAGTAGAGACTCCAGAAAATTGTATATCATACACTACAGTTGAGGAACAATGGGAAAGTTATTCTGATTTTAAAGTTGATAAACTTGTAACCCCACTTTTGAGAAAATGGCCCTTGAATGTTTTGGTACAACTACTGGAGAGTTCTTTGTCTCCACCCATTGAGCCTCGTTCACACTGTCTTAAGCCTTAGACCCACCCATCTTTAAGGATTCACATGTGAGGCTATGTGCTAAACAGAGTGATATTTCAAGACTAAAAGTGGTGAAAGTAGTAGCCTAGAATAAGGAAAAACTCCAGGTAAAAGTACACTTTATCTAATCCTTGGCCTATATCACAATCTGACTTTGCTGCAGGTCACGTTGTTCTTCACATAACCATCTCTGGTAAACACTCATTATATCAAATAAAATCTAAATTGATTTGTCACATGCACAGGATACAGAAGGTAGAGTGGTACAGTGAAATGGTTTCTTGTATATTTGCATAATGGCAACAAAAAAAACAGGAAGTGTCCAGATAAAAATATTGTATACAAATTTTATAATTATTAGAGAACACTTACCCAGTCACACTTGTCTAAATTGATCGGTCATGTGAAAGAAAATTAGCGAGTAATATACCCGGAAGCAGTGGGTGGTGTACACTCCTAAGTCGGACCAGAAGACCGCTCCGAGTACCTCTACCTCTCCTCCACATGCATTGTTTTGGGTCGGCCTCTGGAATCATTTCAATTGCTCTGGGGAGAGCGAACAAAGGATCTGCTCCAGGGAAGTGGTATTCCTGTAATGCTGGTTCCTTGTAATGCTGGTAGTTCTGGTGAGTTACCGCTGCTCTAATATCCAATAGTTCTTCCCGGCTGTATGTAATGACACAAAACAAAACAAACAAACAAACAAAATACTGCAAAGTTTCCTAAGAGCTAGTCGCGACGCTGCCCTGTCCATCGGTGCCAACTTCGATGCATATAAGACCCTTCCCCGCCCTTGTTTCGGCAAATCTGACCACGATTCCATCTTGCTCCTCCCTTTCTATAGGCAGAAACTCTAAGGTCTAATAATATCAACATGTATACTGATACTGTGACTGAGTTTATCAGGAAGTGCATAGGAGATGTTGTACCCACTGTGACTATTAAAACCTACCCCAACCAGAAACCGTGGATAGATGGGAATTCGCGCAAAACTGAAAGCACGAACCATGGCATTTAACTAGGGCAAGAAGACTGGGAATATGGAACCATGGCATTTAACCAGGGCAAGAAGACTGGGAATATATGGAACCATGGCATTTAACCAGGGCAAGAAGACTGGGAATATATGGAACCATGGCATTTAACCAGGGCAAGAAGACTGGGAATATGGAACCATGGCATTTAACCAGGGCAAGAAGACTGGGAATATATGGAACCATGGCATTTAACCAGGGCAAGAAGACTGGGAATATATGGAACCATGGCATTTAACCAGGGCAAGAAGACTGGGAATATATGGAACCATGGCATTTAACTAGGGCAAGAAGACTGGGAATATGGAACCATGGCATTTAACCAGGGCAAGAAGACTGGGAATATATGGAACCATGGCATTTAACCAGGGCAAGAAGACTGGGAATATATGGAACCATGGCATTTAACCAGGGCAAGAAGACTGGGAATATGGAACCATGGCATTTAACCAGGGCAAGAAGACTGGGAATATGGAACCATGGCATTTAACCAGGGCAATAAGACTGGAAATGTGGAACCGTGGCATTTAACCAGGGCAAGAAGACTGGGAATATGGAACCGTGGCATTTAACCAGGGCAAGAAGAGAGACCTGGTCCATCAGCAGCAGGGAGAACAAGAGAGATCTGGTCCATCAGCAGCAGGGGAACAAGAGAGATCTGGTCCATCAGCAGCAGGGGGAACAAAGATTCAGACAATACAACTTACATACACTAGCACAACATTGAAGAATACTATACACATAGAGAACAACAATTACATATTACATATTACGAAAAAACATGAATGTCATATAAAAAAACAGCTGTCCTGAAGACAATTACCAGATTCTATGATATTTACATCAACCAAGTGTTTAAACTCCACCAACGTGACTTGATCATCAAATTTGATAATTTTCATGAGAGAATTCCAGGACGACAAAAGCAAGTGAGAATGGGACCGTCATTTATATTTATTTACTGACCTGATTAAAAAAGAACAGAGATATCAATGACGACCAGCCAACGGCGCTGTAGAGATCACAATGATGTGTTAGATGTTTTTGATAGTTAATGAACCTGAGGGCCACATGATATACTGCATCAAGTGCTCTCAGCGTAGTGGTTGTGGCCTGCATATATAACATCACTAAAATCTAAAACCGGCAGTAATGTACATCATACCAGCTCCTTCCTGGCCTAAAGAGAAAAACAAGCCTTATGCCGGTAATGAAAACCTATTTTCAGCTTGAGCTTCCTTATCAAGTTCTCCACATGAACAGTGAAGCTCAGCTTGTCGTCCACCCACACTCCCAGATATTTGCACACTTTAACATGCTCTATAGTATGTCCATCCAATGTAGCAATGACATGATTAGTAACATGCCTGGCATCCAATGTAGCAATGACATGATTAGTAACATGCCTGGCATCCAATGTAGCAATGACATGATTAGTAACATGCCTGGCATCCAATGTAGCAATGACATGATTAGTAACATGCCTGGCATCTAATGTAGCAATGACATGATTAGTAACATGCCTGGCATCCAATGTAGCAATGACATGATTAGTAACATGCCTGGCATCCAATGTAGCAATGACATGATTAGTAACATGCCTGGCATCCAATGTAGCAATGACATGATTAGTAACATGCCTGGCATCCAATGTAGCAATGACAGGATTAGTAACATGCCTGGCATTTGAAAAAAACATGCATTTTGTTTTACCCGAATTCAGAACCAGTTATTCCCAATCAAACAGGCAAAACGTCAGTATAAGGACAAAGTTGAGTCTCAATTCAACGGCTCAGGCACGAGACGTATGTGGCAGGTCTACAGACTGTCACGGATTACAAAGGGAAAACCAGCCACGTCGCCGACACCTACGCCTCGCTTCCAGACAGGCTAAACACCTTCTTCGCTCGCTTTGAACTGTGGGCTCTCCTTCTCAGTGGCCGACGTAAGACATTTAAGAGTGTTAACCCTCGCAAGGCTGCCCCATGGTGCGGTCTGCCCAACGCATTACTGGGGGCAAACTTCCCGCCCACAACCGCAAGGCTCTCCAGAGGGTGGTGCGGTCTGCCCAACGCATTACTGGGGGCAAACTTTCCGCACTCCTGGACACCTACAGCACCCGATGCCATAGGAAGGCCAAAAAGATCATCAAGGACATCAACCACCCCAGCCACTGACATCAACCACCCCAGCAACCACCCTGTTATCATCTAGAAGGTAAGGTCAGTGCAGGTGCATCAAAGCTGGGACCGAGAGACTGAAAAACAGCTTCCATCTCAAGGCCATCAGACTAGACTGTTAAACAGCCATCACTAGCACCCCAGAGGCTGCTGCCTATAGAAATGGACCACTAGGCACTTTAATATATATTTTTTTGTATCTTGCATTACTCATCTCATATGTATAAAGTGTATTATATATTATTCTACGGTATCATAGTCACTTTAATTATGTTTACATATCTCAAATCCCTCATCTCATATGTATATACTGTATTCTATACTATGCTAATGTATCTTAGTCCATGCCACTCTGACATCGCTCGTCCATATATGAATATATTCTTAATTCATTCTTTACTTAGATTTGTGTGTATTTGGGTATATGTTGTGTAACAGTTAGATATTACTTGTTAGATATTACTGCACTGTCAGAGATCAATAATATGTCACCCTCAATAATATCTGCTAAACACGTGTATGTGATTAATAACATTTGATTTAATTTGTGATATGATTTGATTTGAATCTTCAGGTAGTTAAAGACCAACTAGGTTCAATGTTAGCTAGCTATTTAACATTAGCCTATAACTAGCAATGCAAATTTCTGATTCTAATAATATTATTACACAGATCATACACGGAGCCAACAAGCTAACATTCGCTCGCTAGCTAACAGTATGCTTTAACTTACAATGAAAATGACTTTTTTGACAAAACTTATAGTATCTAAAAATGTAGATAGGCTCTTACCCGTGAATATACAGTGCATATTATATAAATATACTGTACATATATGTATATATAGTACATATTATATAAATATACAGTACATATTATATGTATATACAGTACATATTATATGCATATACAGTACGTATTATATGAATATACAGTACATATTATATGAATATACAGTACACATTATCTACCGTACATGTTATATTATATACAGTGCATATTATATAAATATACAGTACATATTATATGTATATATAGTACATATTATATAAATATACAGTACATATTATATGCATATACAGTACATATTATATTGTATACAGTATGAATTATATGAATATACAGTACATATTCATATCCTGTGTAGCTCAGATGGTAGAGCATGGCCCTTGCAACGCCTGGGATGTGGGTTCGATTCCCATGGGGGACCAGTACGAAAAAAGTATGAACATGTATGCGCTAACTAACTAAGTCGCTCTGAATAAGAGCGTCTGCAAAATGACTAAAATTTAAACTGTACGTTATATTATATACAGTACATATTATATTACATACAGTACATATTATATTACATACAGTAGATATTATATTGTATACAGTATGTATTATATAAATATACAGTACATATTATAAACAGTACATATTATATACATTACAAATTACATTAATTTACAGTACATATTATATTACATACAGTAGATATTATATTGTATACAGTATGTATTATATAAATATACAGTACATATTATAAACAGTACATATTATATACATTACAAATTACATTAATTTACAGTACATATTATATTAATATACAGTACATATTATATACATATACAGTACATATTATATGCATAGACAGTACATATTATATATTATATACAGTACAGATTATATGTACATACAGTACATATTATAAAGTAAAGGCCAAGAACGCAGGGTTAAGCCCGAACTGGCAAGCTTTTAATCAACTCAGGAATCATTGTGTAAGACACATGAGAAAGGCTCAATCAGATTATCTTTCTGATTGTAATGAGAACCTGGCTAAATTCAGGACAACTGTCAGATCCTTAAAGGGTTCTACTTCCTGCTCTTTGCCCCCAAAAAAGTATTCAGACACTGGTCTCATTATGGAAGCAAGAATCCATCATTGATGCATTTAATCACCAAGTTCTTTCATCTCTTTGAAATAACTTCTGAGCCATTTCACAATGAAATTGGGTTGGATGCTGATAGGGGAAACCTGCTAAATGATGAAAGAAATTATAGTCAAAGCTTTTCTTTTAGGCTATTTACAGAAAAATAAGTCCTGGATGCTTTGCTAGCAATAGGCAACAAGAAATTCACAGGGGCCGACCAATTGGATCCCGGTCAGCTTAAGTGTGCAGCGCCCATCACTGTTGGCTTAATAAACCACATTAGTTATTCAACAATGCTGTCAGGAAATACTCCAAAAGTATGGAAATCAGCTCTTGTGCTGCCACTCCATAAGGATAGTAGTGATCTTAATAATTATCACCCCACTTCAAGGCTTCCTTGTCTTGCTAATAATGAAGGAGAATATATTTAACTAGTTTACACCAATTAGGGGAGGGGCGGTAGGGTTAGGGGAACACAATAATATATTTAACTAGTTTACACCAATTAGAGGAGGGGCGGTAGGGTTAGGGGAACACAATAGTATATTTAACTAGTTTACACCAGTTAGAGGAGGGGCGGTAGGGTTAGGGGAACACAATAGTATATTTAACTAGTTTACACCAATTAGAGGAGGGGCGGTAGGGTTAGGGGAACACAATAGTATATTTAACTAGTTTACACCAATTAGAGGAGGGGCGGTAGGGTTAGGGGAACACAATAGTATATTTAACTAGTTTACACCAATTAGAGGAGGGGCGGTAGGGTTAGGGGAACACAATAGTATATTTAACTAGTTTACACCAATTAGAGGAGGGGCGGTAGGGTTAGGGGAACACAATAATATATTTAACTAGTTTACACCAATTAGAGGAGGGGCGGTAGGGTTAGGGGAACACAATAGTATATTTAACTAGTTTACACCAATTAGAGGAGAGGGCGGTAGGGTTAGGGGAACACAATAGTATATTTAACTAGTTTACACCAATTAGAGGAGGGGCGGTAGGGTTAGGGGAACACAATAATATATTTAACTAGTTTACACCAATTAGAGGAGGGGCGGTAGGGTTAGGGGAACACAATAGTATATTTAACTAGTTTACACCAATTAGAGGAGGGGCGGTAGGGTTAGGGGAACACAATAGTATATTTAACTAGTTTACACCAATTAGAGGAGGGGCGGTAGGGTTAGGGGAACACAATAGTATATTTAACTAGTTTACCCCAATTAGAGGAGGGGCGGTAGGGTTAGGGGAACACAATAATATATTTAACTAGTTTACACCAATTAGAGGAGGGGCGGTAGGGTTAGGGGAACACAATAGTATATTTAACTAGTTTACACCAGTTAGAGGAGAGGGCGGTAGGGTTAGGGGAACACAATAATATATTTAACTAGTTTACACCAATTATAGGAGTGGCGGTAGGGTTAGGGGAACACAATAGTATATTTAACTAGTTTACACCAATTAGAGGAGGGGCGGTAGGGTTAGGGGAACACAATAGTATATTTAACTAGTTTACACCAATTAGAGGAGGGGCGGTAGGGTTAGGGGAACACAATAATATATTTAACTAGTTTACACCAATTAGAGGAGGGGCGGTAGGGTTAGGGGAACACAATAGTATATTTAACTAGTTTACACCAATTAGAGGAGGGGCGGTAGGGTTAGGGGAACACAATAGTATATTTAACTAGTTTACACCAATTAGAGGAGGGGCGGTAGGGTTAGGGGAACACAATAGTATATTTAACTAGTTTACACCAATTAGAGGAGGGGCGGTAGGGTTAGGGGAACACAATAGTATATTTAACTAGTTTACACCAATTAGAGGAGGGGCGGTAGGGTTAGGGGAACACAATAATATATTTAACTAGTTTACACCAATTAGAGGAGGGGCGGTAGGGTTAGGGGAACACAATAGTATATTTAACTAGTTTACACCAATTAGAGGAGAGGGCGGTAGGGTTAGGGGAACACAATAATATATTTAACTAGTTCACACCAATTAGAGGAGGGGCGGTAGGGTTAGGGGAACACAATAATATATTTAACTAGTTTACACCAATTAGAGGAGGGGCGGTAGGGTTAGGGGAACACAATAGTATATTTAACTAGTTTACACCAATTAGAGGAGGGGCGGTAGGGTTAGGGGAACACAATAGTATATTTAACTAGTTTACACCAGTTAGAGGAGGGGCGGTAGGGTTAGGGGAACACAATAATATATTTAACTAGTTTACACCAATTAGAGGAGGGGCGGTAGGGTTAGGGGAACACAATAATATATTTAACTAGTTTACACCAATTAGAGGAGGGGCGGTAGGGTTAGGGGAACACAATAGTATATTTAACTAGTTTACACCAATTAGAGGAGGGGCGGTAGGGTTAGGGGAACACAATAATATATTTAACTAGTTTACACCAATTAGAGGAGGGGCGGTAGGGTTAGGGGAACACAATAATATATTTAACTAGTTTACACCAATTAGAGGAGGGGCGGTAGGGTTAGGGGAACACAATAGTATATTTAACTAGTTTACACCAGTTAGAGGAGGGGCGGTAGGGTTAGGGGAACACAATAATATATTTAACTAGTTTACACCAATTAGAGGAGGGGCGGTAGGGTTAGGGGAACACAATAGTATATTTAACTAGTTTACACCAATTAGAGGAGGGGCGGTAGGGTTAGGGGAACACAATAATATATTTAACTAGTTTACACCAATTAGAGGAGGGGCGGTAGGGTTAGGGGAACACAATAGTATATTTAACTAGTTTACACCAATTAGAGGAGGGGCGGTAGGGTTAGGGGAACACAATAGTATATTTAACTAGTTTACACCAATTAGAGGAGGGGCGGTAGGGTTAGGGGAACACAATAGTATATTTAACTAGTTTACACCAATTAGAGGAGGGGCGGTAGGGTTAGGGGAACACAATAATATATTTAACTAGTTTACACCAATTAGAGGAGGGGCGGTAGGGTTAGGGGAACACAATAGTATATTTAACTAGTTTACACCAGTTAGAGGAGAGGGCGGTAGGGTTAGGGGAACACAATAATATATTTAACTAGTTTACACCAATTGTAGGAGTGGCGGTAGGGTTATTTTATTTATTTATTTATTTCACCTTTATTTAACCAGGTAGGTCAGTTGAGAACAAGTTCTCATTTGCAACTGCGACCTGGCCAAGACGAAGCAAAGCAGTGCGACAAAAACAACACAGAGTTACACATTAAACAAACAGTCAAAAAAAAAACACAATAGAAAATCTATATACAGAGTGCAAAATGTAGTGCAAAAATGCAGTAAGGTTAGGAGGTAGGACAATAAATAGACTATAGTGGTAAAATAAATTACAGAATTATCATCATTAACACAGGAATGAAGGATGTGCAAATTTTGATGTGCAAATAGAGATACTGGAGTGCAAGATTAGTGAAATAAACAAAAATAAATATAGGGATGAGGTAGTAGTGTGGGCTATATACAGAAGGGCTATATACAGGTGCAGTGATCGATAAGCAGCTTTGACAACTGATGCTTAAAGTTATTGAGGGAGATAGGAACCTCTAGCTTCAATGATTTTTGCAATTCGTTCCAGTCATTGGCAGCAGCGAACTGGAAGGAATGGCGGCCAAAGGAGGTGTTGGCTTTGGGGGTGACCAGAGAGATAAACCTGCTGGAGCGCATGCTACGGGTGGGTGTTGCTATAGTGACCAGTGAGCTGAGATAGGGCGGGGATTTACCTAACAAAGACTTGTAGATGACCTGGAGCCAGTGGGTTTGGCGACGAATATATAATGAAGGCCAGCCAACGAGAGCATACAGGTCGCAGTGGTGGGTAGTGTATGGGGCTTTGGTGACAAAACGGATGGCACTGTGATAGACTACATCCAATTTGCTAAGTAGAGTGTTGGAGGCTAGTTTGTAAATGACATCGCCAAAATCAAGGATCGGTAGGATAGTCAGTTTTACAAGGGCATGTTTGGCAGCATGAGTGAAGGAGGCTCTGTTGCGAAATAGGAAGCCAATTCTGGATTTAATTTTGGATTGGAGATGGTTGATGTGAGTCTGGAAGTTGAGTTTATAGTCTAACCAGATGCCTAGGTATTTGTAGGTGTCCACGTATTCTAATTCGGATCCGTCGAGAGTAGTGATGATAGTCCGGTGGGCGGGTGCTGGCAGCGTACGATAGAAAAGCATGCACTTAGTTTTACTAGCGTTTAAGAGCAGTTGGAGGCCACGGAAGGAGTGTTGTATGGCATTGAATCTTGATTGAAGGTTAGTAAACACAGTATCCAAAGAGGGGCCAGATGTATACAGAATGGTGTCATCTGCATAGAGATGGATCAGAGAGTCACCAGCAGCGAGAGCGACATCGTTGATGTATATAGAGAAAAGGGTTGGCCCAAGAATTGAACCCTGTGGCACCCCCATAGAGACTGCCAGAGGATCGGACAATAGGCCCTCCGATTTGACACACTGAACTCTGTCTGCAAAGTAGTTAGAGAACCAGGCAAGGCAGTCACTTGAGAAACCAAGGCTATTGAGTCTGTCAATAAGAATGCGGTGATTGACAGAGTCGAAAGCCTTGGCCAGGTCGATGAAAACGGCTGCACAGTACTGTCTTTTATCGATGGCGGTAATGATGTCGTTCAGTACCTTGAGCGTAGCTGAGGTGCACCCATGACCAGCTCGGAGACCAGATTGCATAGCAGAGAAGGTACGGTGGGATTCGAAGTGGTCAGTTATCTGTTTGTTAACTTGGCTTTCGAAAACTTTAGAAAGGCAGGGCAGGATGGATATTGGTCTATAACAGTTTGGGTCTAGAGTGTCTCCTCCTTTGAAGAGGGGGATGACCGCGGCAGCCTTCCAATCTCTAGGGATCTCAGACGATACGAAAGAGAGGTTGAACAGGCTAGTGATAGGTGTTGCAACAATTTTGGCTGATAATTTCAGAAAGAGAGGGTCCAGATTATCTAGCCCAGCAGATTTGTAGGGGTCCAGACTTAGCAGCTCTTTCAGAACATCAGCCGTCTGGATTTGGGTGAAGGAGAAGCGGGGGGGGCTTGGGCAAGTAGCTGCCGAGGGTGCAGAGCTGTTGGCCGGGGTAGGGGTAGCCAGGTGGAAAGCATGGCCAGCCGTAGCAAAATGCTTATTGAAATTTTCGATAATCGTGGATTTATCGTTGGTAACAGTGTTTCCGAGCCTCAATGCAGTGGGCAACTGGGAGGAGGTGCTCTTATTCTCCATGGATTTAACAGTGTCCCAGAACTTTTTGGAGTTAGTACTACAGGAAGCAAATTTCTGTTTGAAAAAGCTGGCCTTTGCTTTTCTAACTGACTGTGTGTACTTGTTCCTGACTTCCCTGAATAGCTGCATATCGCGGGGGCTGTTCGATGCTAATGCAGTGCGCCACAGGATGTTTTTGTGTTGGTCTAGTGCAGTCAAGTCTGGGGTGAACCACGGGCTATATCTATTCTTAGTTCTACGTTTTTTGAAAGGGGCATGCTTATTTAGGATGGAGAGGAAAGCACTTTTAAAGAACAACCAGGCATCCTCTATTGACGGGATGAGGTCAATATCCTTCCAGGATACCTGGGCCAGATCAAATAGAAAGGCCTGCTCACAAAAGTGTGTTAGGGAGCGTTTGACAGTGATAAGGGGTGGTCGTTTGACCGCTGACCCATTGCGAACGCAGGCGATGAGGCAGTGATCGCTGAGATCCTGGTTGAAAACAGAGGAGGTGTATTTGGAGGGCAAGTTAGTCAGAATGATATCAATAATGGTACCCATGTTTACGGATTTTGGGTTGTACCTGGTGGGTTCCTTGATAATTTGCGTGAGATTGAGGGCATCTATCTTAGATTGAAGTACAGCCGAGGTGTTAAGCATATCCCAGTTTAAGTCACCTAACAGTACAAACTCTGAAGATAGATGTGGGGCAATCAATTCACATATGGAGTCCAGGGCACAGCTGGGGGCTGAGGGGGGTCTGTAACAGGCGGCAACAGTGAGAGACTTATTTCTGGAAAGGTGGATTTTTAAGAGTAGAAGCTCAAACTGTTTGGGCACAGACCTGGACAGTATGACAGAACTCTGCAGGTTATCTCTGCAGTAGATTGCAACTCCGCCACCTTTGGCAGTTCTATCTTGACGGGAAATGTTGTAGTTGGGGATGGAAATTTCCGAATTTTTGGTGGCCTTCCTAAGCCAGGACTCAGACACAGCTAGAACATCCGGGTTGGCGGAGTGTGCTAAAGCAGTGAATAAGTCAAACTTAGGGAGGAGGCTTCTAATGTTAACATGCATGAAACCGAGGCTTTTACGGTTACAGAAATCAACAAATGAGAGCGCCTGGGGAATAGGTGTAGTACTGGGGGTTATAGGACCTGGGTTTACCTCTACATCACCAGAGGAACAGAGGAGTAATAGAATCAATATTCGGCTGAGGGCTTTCAGAACTGGACGTCTAGTACGTTGGCTACATAAAATAAAAGGAGCAGATTTCTGGGCGTGGTGGAATAGGTTAAGGGCATAATGTACAGACAAGGGTATGGTAGGATGTGAGTTCAGTGGAGGTAAACCTAGGCGTTGGGTAATGAAGAGAGAGGTTGCATCTCTGGAGACACCAGTTAAGCCAGGTGAGGTCTCCGCATGTGTGGGGGGAGGGACAAAGGAGCTATCAGAGGCATGTTGAGCAGGACTGGGGGCTCTACAGTGAAATAAAACAATAATAGCTAACCTAAACAACAAAAGACAAGGCATATTGAAATAAGAAGAGGGCAAAAAATTAATAAAAATAAAAGATAACAGTTAATTAAGAGAGCTAAGACAACGACGGGTAATGGAGGTGAATGGACAAAGAGGGTCAGTTAGAAAAAGTGATGTACTACACACAGGACCTGAGGCCTGGTAGTTAAACAGAAATAAATACCATATAACCAAGCAGTCCTGCAGGCATCAGCTGTGGAGCTGAACAAGCGTAGGATCCGATGAAAAAGCAAAGTGGTGAGCCGGGGGATCAGTTCAATGGCACGGCGTTCAGAGTGTTAGCAGTCCGGAGCTAGCAGATGTATCTTCAGCGACGTAGCAGAGGAGAACCCTGTTGAGACCACGTCGGACAATTACGTCGGCAGACCAGTCACGGTGGCTCGGTGGGGTTCCGTGTCGACAGTAGAAGGTCCAGGTAGGTTGATAAGGTACTGGAGCCCGGGAGAGTAGCTAGCACACGTCGGATGTCCGGGAGATGGGCCTAGCTCACGCTAGCATTGGTAGCATGTAGACAATGGAGCTTAGCTATAGACGTCGGTTAGGGGAACACAATAGTATATTTAACTAGTTTACACCAATTAGAGGAGGGGCGGTAGGGTTAGGGGAACACAATAGTATATTTAACTAGTTTACACCAATTAGAGGAGGGGCGGTAGGGTTAGGGGAACACAATAATATATTTAACTAGTTTACACCAATTAGAGGAGGGGCGGTAGGGTTAGGGGAACACAATAGTATATTTAACTAGTTTACACCAATTAGAGGAGGGGCGGTAGGGTTAGGGGAACACAATAGTATATTTAACTAGTTTACACCAATTAGAGGAGGGGCGGTAGGGTTAGGGGAACACAATAGTATATTTAACTAGTTTACACCAATTAGAGGAGGGGCGGTAGGGTTAGGGGAACACAATAGTATATTTAACTAGTTTACACCAATTAGAGGAGGGGCGGTAGGGTTAGGGGAACACAATAATATATTTAACTAGTTTACACCAATTAGAGGAGGGGCGGTAGGGTTAGGGGAACACAATAGTATATTTAACTAGTTTACACCAATTAGAGGAGGGGCGGTAGGGTTAGGGGAACACAATAGTATATTTAACTAGTTTACACCAATTAGAGGAGGGGCGGTAGGGTTAGGGGAACACAATAGTATATTTAACTAGTTTACACCAATTAGAGGAGGGGCGGTAGGGTTAGGGGAACACAATAGTATATTTAACTAGTTTACACCAATTAGAGGAGGGGCGGTAGGGTTAGGGGAACACAATAGTAGCAGTGAGGACTATCTGTTGTTCCATGTAGTGAATCTGTTATTCAATGTGTTTGTATGGGCTAATAGCAGTAAGGACTATCTGTTGTTCCATGTAGTGAATCTGTTATTCAATGTGTTTGTATGGGCTAATAGCAGTAAGGACTATCTGTTGTTCCATGTAGTGAATCTGTTATTCAATGTGTTTGTATGGGCTAATAGCAGTAAGGACTATCTGTTGTTCCATGTAGTGAATCTGTTATTCAATGTGTTTGTATGGGCTAATAGCAGTAAGGACTATCTGTTGTTCCATGTAGTGAATCTGTTATTCAATGTGTTTGTATGGACTAATAGCAGTAAGGACTATCTGTTGTTCCATGTAGTGAATCTGTTATTCAATGTGTTTGTATGGGCTAATAACAGTAAGGACTATCTGTTGTTCCATGTAGTGAATCTGTTATTCAATGTGTTTGTATGGGCTAATAGCAGTAAGGACTATCTGTTGTTCCATGTAGTGAATCTGTTATTCAATGTGTTTGTATGGGCTAATAGCAGTAAGGACTATCTGTTGGTATGACCTTCTTAAAACAATTCCAATTAAATATCTTTCCTGTTAAACTAAAGGTTACATAAAAATCTATATATGTACAGTACATGTAATATACATATAAAATACAGTACATATATACAGTACATATTATATACAGTACATATTACAGTACATATATACAGTAAATATTATATACATATAGAATACATATTATATACAGTACATATAATACACACATACAATACATATTATATACAGTACATAGTATATACAGTACATGTAGTATACATATAAAATACATATTATATACAGTACATATTATATACAGTACATATTATATATAGAACATATAATATACATATACAATACATATTATATATAGCACATATATACAGTACATATTATATACAGTACATATAAAATACATATACAATACATATTATATTCCGTTTAAGTGCATGTAAAAAAACTTGATCAAATCAACGTGAAAGCGTTGTAGCCTGTATGCTATTACTCATATCTCCGTATTGTTTGAGGGGCTGCTTCAGTATGTTATGAGTGTATTACTGGAAACATTGATAAACCAATAGATAACATGGAGCACATGACAAGGAAAAACACAGAACAAACTGCCATATTATATCGACTAATCCACTGATCTTCTGTGTTCCTGTCCACCTTTCCTGAGCCTAACCAAATATGACTCAGCCCAGTCACACAAGACAGATGCAACAACACTCATCTAATTTGACTCAAAATAGCTAGGCTGAAATGACGGAAAAGTACCTCAATTTTCTAATTTTCCTGGAGCTGCATCCCCCAGCCCCCGGCGCCTTCAAAGGGAGTCAAGATGCCATTGGATGGAGGAGTGGTATACGACAAAATAATGCAATTTTCAACACAATGCAGTCATTTCCCAGCCATAGGCCTTGAGACCAGGGCTGTGTCCCAGATGCCACCCCATTCCCTATATAGTGCATTACTTGTTACACAGCTCTATGGTCCCTGATCAAAAGTGCACTGCTTAGTGAATAGGGTGCCTTTTGGGACACAGACCAGAAATCAGAACAAATCAAAACTCAGGTCCTTTTTTGTGATTATTCAGTGCTTGCAGGAGGTAAATAGATGGGGATATGTTGCAGTCTAAGTCAGGTCCTTTACTGTACGATGATGGTAATTATGGAAGAGGGGGAAGAAAGAGAATGAATAGAACAGATATAGCAGACCAGCTGCCGTCTCCTCTCCTCTCTCCCGCCCCTCCGCTAGCCTTTCATGTAGCTACACTGATATAGCAGACCGAGCACAGCTGCCGTCTCCTCTCCTCTCTCCCTCCCCTCCGCTAGCCTTTCATGTAGCTACACTGATATAGCAGACCGAGCACATCTGCCGTCTCCTCTCCTCTCTCCCTCCCCTCCGCTAGCCTTTCATGTAGCTACACTGATATAGCAGACCGAGCACAGCTGCCGTCTCCTCTCCTCTCTCCCGCCCCTCCGCTAGCCTTTCATGTAGCTACACTGATATAGCAGACCGAGCACAGCTGCCGTCTCCTCTCCTCTCTCCCTCCCCTCCGCTAGCCTTTCATGTAGCTACACTGATTGCAAGAACAACCAGACATTAGACAGCATTGTCTTAAACACAGTGTGTTAGTATGTACATATTGTTTGTTTCATTATAGGTTATTTCGTGGGAGTCTGGGAGGAGATGGAGGATGAAATGGCCCTTAAGAGTTGTAGAGTTGTATTATCACCTACGATATACTGTACAGTACCAGCCAAAGGTTTGGACACACCTACTCATTCAAGGGTTTCTCTACATTGTAGAACAATAGTGAAGACATCACAACTATGAAATAACACATATGGAATCATGTAGTAACCAAAGAAGTGTTAAATAAATCAAAATACATTTATATTTGAGATTCTTCAAAGTAGCCACCCTTTGCCTTGATGACAGCTTTGCACACTCTTGGCATTCTCTCAACCAGCTTCAGCTGGAATGCTTTTACAACAGTCTTGAAGTAGTTCCCACATATTCTGAGCACTTGTTGGCTGCTTTTCCTTCACTCTGCGGTCCAACTCATCCCAAACCATCTCAATTGGGTTGAGGTCGGGGGATTGTGGAGGCCAGGTCATCTGATGCAGCACTCCATCAATCTCCTTCTTGGTCAAATAGCCCTTACACAGCCTGGAGGTGTGTTGGGTCGTTGTCCTGTTGAAAAACAAATGATATTCCCACTAAGCGCAAACCAGATGGTGGTAGCCATGCTGGTTAAGGGTGCCTTGAATTCGAAATAAATCACTGACAGTGTCACCAGCAAAGCACCTCCACACCATCACACCTCCTCCTCCCTGCTTCAAGGTGGGAACCCCAAATGGGGAGATCATCCGTTCACCTACTCTGCGTCTCACAAAGACACAGCGGTTGGAACCAAAAATCTCAAATTTGGACTCATCAGACCAAAGACAGATTTCCACCGTTCTAATGTCCATTGCTCGAGTTTCTTGGCCCAAGCAAGTCTTTTCTTCTTTTTGATGTTGAGATGTGTCTGTTACTTGAACTCTGTGAAGCATTTATTTGGGCTGCAATCTGATGCTGGTAACTCTAATGAACTTATCCTCTGCAGCAGAGGTAACTCTGGGTCTTCCTTTCCTGTGGCGGTCCTCATGAGAGCCAGTTTCATCATAGTGATTGATGGTTTTTGCAAATACACTTGAAGAAACTTCATGACATTTTCCGTATTGACTGACCTTCATGTCTTAAAGTAACAATGGACTGTCGTTTCTCTTTGTTTATTTGAGCTGTTCTTGGTCTTTTACCAAATAGGGCTCTTCTGTATTCCACCCCTACCTTGTCACAACATAACTGATTGACTCAAATGCATTAAGAAGGAAAGAAATTCCATAAATTAACTTTTAACAAGGCACACCTGTTAATTGAAATGCATTCCAGGTTACTACCTCATGAAGCTGGTTGAGAGAATGCCAAGAGTGTGCAAAGCTGTCAAGGCAAAGGGTGGCTACTTTGAAGAATCTCAAATATAGAATATATTTTGATTTGTACAACACTTTTTTGGTTACTACGTGGTTCCATATGTTGTCACACCCTGATCTGTTTCACCTGTCTGTGTGATTGTCTCCACCTCCTCCAGGTGTCCCCATCTTCCTCATCATCCCCAGTGTATTTATACCTGTGTTCTCTGTTTGGCTGTTGCCAGTTCGTTTTGTTTCGTCAAGCCTTTTGACCATCCTGCCTGCCCGACCCCGACCCCGACCCCGACCCTGAGACTGCCTGCCTGCCGTCTTGTACCTTTAACCCTTCTATCTGGATTACTGACCTCTGCCTGTCCCTGACCTGTCTTTAGCCTGCCCCTGTTGGACTAATAAACTGTTGTTACTCCGACGTTGTCTGCACCTGGGTCTTACCTGTAACGCCTGATATGTGTTATTTCATAGTTTTGATGTCTTCACTATTATTCTGCAAGAAAATAGTAAAAATAAAGAAAAACCCTTGAATGAGTGATGTGTCCAAACATTTGACTGTTACTGTATAAGAATATAACATATAAGGTTTGAAATATGACTCTGGAATGGAAGAATACACTCATAGGATGTGTTTGATAGAATGCTTTTGTAGCTGTGAGGTACATCCGCACCCACACACCCCCCCCCCATATACACACCTAGAACCCACCCCCATATACACACATACACCAAGAACCCCCCCCCCATATACATGCACAAACCAAGAACCCCCCCCCCCCCCATATACACACACACACCTAGAACCCCCCCATATACACACAAATACACAGAGACCCCCCCCCCCATATACACACAAATACACAGAGACCCCCCCCATATACACACAAATACACAGAGACCCCCCCCCCATATACACACAAATACACAGAGACCCCCCCCAAGAGCTTTTCACTCTAAATGGAGGCAATATTATAGCCCTCCAATTAATATCTCATTACCGTTATGTCGTCCATGATGGCAGCAACACCAGCTGTATCAGTTTAATAACTCATTACCGTTATGTCGTCTATGATGGCAACAACACTAGCTATATCAGTTTAATAACTAATTACCGTTATGTCGTCCATGATGGCAGCAACACCAGCTGTATCAGTTTAATAAGTCATTACCGTTATGTCGTCTATGATGGCAACAACACTAGCTATATCAGTTTAATAAGTCATTACCGTTATGTCGTCTATGATGGCAACAACACTAGCTATATCAGTTTAATAACTAATTACCGTTATGTCGTCCATGATGGCAGCAACACCAGCTGTATCAGTTTAATAACTCATTACCGTTATGTCGTCCATGATGGCAGCAACACCAGCTGTATCAGTTTAATAACTCATTACCGTTATGTCGTCCATGATGGCAGCAACACCAGCTGTATCAGTTTAATAACTCATTACCGTTATGTCGTCCATGATGGCAGCAACACCAGCTGTATCAGCTCCTTAATGGACCTGCTGCTTTCTGCCACTAGTAACCAGCCAGTCTGTGTCCCAAATGGCACCCTGTCCCCTACATAATACACTACTTTTGACTAGCGACCATAGGGTTCTAGTAAAAGTAGTGCACTATATAGTGAATAGGGTGCATTTGGGATGCAGACCGCTCTGCTCGGTCTCTAGCCTTCGAGGCCGTGGACACATCAGGAGGGAAGGTGGTCCTGAATCACCGCCTTGTTATCTATGGAACAGTGTTAGCAGTGTGTGTGTGTGTGTGTTTACACCTGTGTGTGTTCGTCTACAGTGCCCTTTACAAAATCCAATAAATCCCAGTTAGTAAGCCGGTGGCCACCGGAAGGGACAGCCTAGGCATTTAATGCATAAAGTATTGGATAGAAGATGAGGATTTTACTACAGCAACCTGTTGGAACAGTGAGGGAGGGAAACCAGTTCAGTTTATTGACATTATTACCCACATCCTCCCAGCCGTCATAGTCAGAATATACATATTTTATTCCTGTCTTTTACTGTTGTGGTGTTAATAATTTTTTTTTTAAAAAGCTGGCCCAGTTTACCTGCTTCGTTGGTCCCCAATAAACTCTTCTCAATCCTCTAGCTGGCCCAGACCAGTTTCCCCTTAATTCAGAATAGAGATTAATCAATAATACCACGAATATCATTTTATTTCAGTATAGACATTAGTCAATGTTACTGTCAATGTCATGTTAATTCAGAATAGGTATTAATGAGTGTTACTGTCAATGTCATGTTAATTCAGAATAGGTATTAATGAGTGTTACTGTCAATGTCATGTTAATTCAGAATAGGTATTAATGAGTGTTACTGTCAATGTCATGTTAATTCAGAATAGGTATTAATGAGTGTTACTGTCAATGTCATGTTCTCCTTTATTAGAGAGCGCAGGATTTATTTGAAGGGAGGAATATATGACTTAAGGGTCAGGGGTCAGAGGATGGGTCAGGGGTCAGAGGATGGGTCAGGGGTCAGAGGATGGGTCAGGGTAACACTGTATAGTAAATCTCTCTCTCAATGATGCTGCTATAGATGTCTCTCTCTGCCCCCTTGCCTTGTTGTGCTTTGGGTCTAATTGAAAAGAGCATGATGGGAGATATGGGGTCAGGATTAGTCACCCGTGGGATACACAATGCATTCAGAAAGTATTCAGACCCCTTCACTTTTTCCACATTTTGTTACGTCACAGCCTTATTTTAAAATTGATTAAATTATAATTTTTCCTCATCAATCTACATACAAAACCCCAGAATGACAAAGTGAAAACAGGTTTTTAGAAATTAAAAACAGACATACCTTATTTACATAAGTATTCAGACCCTTTCCTATGAGACTCGAAATTGAACTGCATCCTGTCTACAACTTGATTGGAGTCCACCTGTGGTAAATTCAATTGATTGGACATGATTTGGAAAGGCACACACCTGTCTATATAAGGTCTCACAGTTGATAGTGCAAAAACCTAGCCATGAGGTCGAAGGAATTGTCCATGGTGCTCCGAGACAGGATGTGTTTTCGGGGCACACAGATATGGGGAAGGGTACCAAAACATTTCTGCAGAATTGAAGGTCCTCCAAAACACAGTTGCCTCCATCATTCTGAAATGGAAAAAGTTTTGAACCACCAAGACTACAGCTGGCCACCAGGCCAAACTGAGCAATTGGGGAAGAAGGGCCATTGTCAGGGAGGTGACAGAAACCTGGCACCATCCCTAGGGTGAAGTATGGTGATGTTTTTCAGTGGGAGACTAGTGTGCTGCCCTATGGGACTCCCAATCACAGCCGGTTGAGATAGTCTGGATTTGAACCAGGTTGTCTGTAGTGACACCTCTAGCACTGAGATGCAGCGTCTTAGACCACTGTGCCACTTGGGAGCCCTCAAGGCTATAATTGCTGCCAAAGGTGCTTCAACAAAGTTCTGAATAAACGGTCTGAATAGTTATGTAAATGTGATATTCCATTTTTTATTTATTTTATAAATTAGCAAACATTTCTAAAAGCCTGTTTTTGCATTAACATTATGGGGTATTGTGTGTAGGTTGATGAGGGGGATTTTAATATAGATAGTTCACTAGTTAATATAGATAGTTCACTAGTTAATATAGATAGTTCATATAGATACTACACTAGTTAATATAGATAGTTCACTAGTTAATATAGATAGTTCATATAGATACTACACTAGTTAATATAGATAGTTCACTAGTTAATATAGATAGTTCATATATATACTACACTAGTTAATATAGATAGTTCACTAGTTAATATAGATAGTTCATATAGATACTACACTAGTTAATATAGATAGTTCACTAGTTAATATAGATAGTTCACTAGTTCGAATAGATAGTTCACATATATATAGTTCACTAATTCAGATAGCTTAAAACCTGTTTTTGAGTTGTCATTATGGGGTATTGCGTGTAGATTCATGAGGAACAAACTAATTTAATCAATTTTAGAATAAGGCTGTAAAAGCGAAGGAGTGTGAATTGTCACGCCTGCTCCCGCTCTCCCTCCCTGCCGCTGGAGGGCTCCAGGCTGCCCTGCACTACGCACTCCTGCCACCATCATCAAGCACACCTGCTTCCCTCGTCACGCGCATCAGCGATTATTGGACTCACCTGGACTCAATCACGTCATTACCTTCCCTATATCTGTCTGTTCCCCAGCTCTGTTCCCCAGCTCTGTTCCCAGCTGCTGCATTCATTGTCGTATGTCATTGTTTTACCCGGTTCTGACGCTATTCCTGTCCTGTTCCATGTCTGTGTATTATTAAATGTTCGCAACCCGTACCTGCTTCTCATCTCCAGAGTCTGATTCTTACATGAATACTAAATAAATAAATAAATACATAATAGTCAACCATGTTTCTTGCATAACACCTATTTATCCTTTAATTGGGATGGGGTGTGTTGAAAAACATAATATTCATACCTGAAAACCCCAAGCATGAAGATTAACTATAATATGAACTGCATTTAGTAAAGTTGAAGGTTGTCACGAGTGGGTGTAGAGAGACCAAGGCAGCGATAGTTCAACATGTTCGTTTATTAACAAACTATACCTTGTCAGAACTTATACAAAAACAATAAAGACTTTCTGATAAACAGAGGCGATAGAATAACATGAACACACTTACTTTGCCTGTGACTTTAATTAATGACCCACACACAGGTGGTTGTGTAGGGAGCCTAAATACAATCCCCAATCAGAGACAACCCTGTACAGCTGTCTCTGATTGAGGATCATTACTCCCCTAGTTAGGGTGTGAGGGTTCGACTGTGGTTCTACCACTCCCCTTATTGGGAGTAAGGTCTAACCACAGCCAAACCCTCACAAAGATTAACTATAATATGAACTGCATTTAGTAAAGTTGGTCTTTCCACTTTTACCAGTGTTTGGTTTGCATCAACGTAATAGTCTGGCACATCCCATTGACTAGATAGTTTAGTTAAAGGGTATAGTTGAAATACGGAACATTAATATGGAACATTAATGAATACACATCAATTAAATCAAATCAAGTTGTGTTGGTCACAAACACACATTTAACAGATGTTATTGTGGGTGAAATGTTTGTGTTCCTAATCCAACCGTGCAGTAATATCTAAAAATACACAACAATACACACTAATCTAAAAAGTAAAACAATGGTATTAAGAAATATAGAAATATTAGGAAGAGCAATTTAGGAGTGATATATGGGATGGGATGTATAAACAATATGGACAGTATGTGGATAGAATATGTAGTATATATGAATAACAGTATATCTACAGCAATAGTTGAATAAGCCTTGACTAGAATACAGTATATACATGTGAATTTGGTAAAACAGTATGTAAACATTATTAAAGTGACCAGTGCTCCATTAAAGCAGTCTCTTGGGTGCAGGGTAGGGTACCGGGCGGAGGCCAGCTAGTGATGGCTGTTTAACAGTCTGACGGCTTTGAGATAGAAGCTGTTTTTCTGTCTCTCAGTCCCAGCTTTGATGCACCTTCTAGATGGTAACGGGGTGAACAGACCGTGGTTCAGGTGGATGAGGTCCTTGATGATCTTCTTGGCCTTCCTGTGACACCGGGTGCTGTAGATGTCCTGGAGGGCAGGCAGTATTCCCCTGGTGATGTGTTGGGCTGAGTGCACCACCCTCTGGAGAGACCTGCTGTTGCGGACAGTGCAGTTGCCATACCAGGGGCTGATACAGCCCGTCAGAATGCTCTCAATGGTGCATCTGTAAAAGTTTGTGAGGGTTTAAGGGGCCAAGTCAAATTTCTTCAGCCTCCTGAGGTTGAAGAGGTGCTGTTGTGCCTTCTTCACCACACTTTCTGTGTGGGTGGACCATTTCAGATTGTCAGTGATTTGTACGCCGAGGAACTTTAAGCTTTCACCTTCTCCACTAAAGCCCTGTCGATGTGGATGGGGGGGTGCTCCCTCTGCTTTCTCCTGAAGTCCACGATCAGCTCCTTTGTTTAGTTGACGTTGAGAGAGAGGATATTTTCCTGCCAGGGCCCTCACCTCCTCCCTGTAGGTTGTCTCGTTGTTGTTGGTAATCAGGCCTACTACTGTTGTGTCATCTGCAAACTTGATGATTGAGTTGGAGGCATGTGTTGTCACACAGTCATGGGTGAATATGGAGTACAGGAGGGGGCTGAGCACGCACCCTTGTGGGGCCTCTGTGTTAAGGAACAGCGAAGTGGAGGTGATGTTGCCTACCTTCACCACCTGGGTGCGGCCCGTCAGGAAATCCAAACCCCGTCAGGGCGGGGTTTCAGACCAAGGGCTCAGAGCTTGATGATCAGCTTGGAGGGTACTTTGGTGTTGATGGCTGAGCTGGGGCGGTATGCAAATTGCAGTTGGTCTGAGGTGTCGGGTAAGGTGGAGGTGCCATGTAGGAACCACAGAGTCTGGCAGCTTCCAGGTAGTAGACCCACAGAGTCTGACAGCTTCCAGGTAGTAGACCCATAGAATCTGACAGCTTTGAATTATTCTGGAGACAGAGAGCCTACTCCTCTCTCTCTGGGGAGGATGGAGACAGAGAGCCTGCACCTCTCTCTCTGGGGAGGATGGAGACAGAGAGCCTGCTCCTCTCTCTCTGGGGAGGATGGAGACAGAGAGCCTGCTCCTCTCTGGGGAGGCTGTAGACAAAGAGCCTGCTCCTCTCTCTATGGGGAGGCTGGAGACAGAGAGCCTGCTCCTCTCTCTATGGGGAGGCTGGAGACAGAGAGCCTGCTCCTCTCTCTATGGGGAGGCTGTAGACAGAGAGCCTGCTCCTCTCTCTATGGGGAGGCTGGAGACAGAGAGCCTGCTCCTCTCTCTATGGGGAGGCTGGAGACAGAGAGCCTGCTCCTCTCTCTATGGGGAGGCTGGAGACAGAGAGCCTGCTCCTCTCTCTATGGGGAGGCTGGAGACAGAGAGCCTGCTCCTCTCTCTATGGGGAGGCTGGAGACAGAGAGCCTGCTCCTCTCTCTATGGGGAGGCTGGAGACAGAGATCCTGCTCCTCTCTCTATGGGGAGGCTGGAGACAGAGATCCTGCTCCTCTCTCTATGGGGAGGCTGGAGACAGAGATCCTGCTCCTCTCTCTATGGGGAGGCTGGAGACAGAGAGCCTGCTCCTCTCTCTATGGGGAGGCTGGAGACAGAGAGCCTGCTCCTCTCTCTATGGGGAGGCTGGAGACAGAGAGCCTGCTCCTCTCTCTCAGGGGAGCCTTCTAAGGTGTCTCTCTAATGTGGTGGTGGAGCCTCCCAGCCGCCGCCCGGCCGCTCGCATTCACCACTGGTAACCAGATCACTGCTCTCACTGCGCGCTCTGCGCTAAAAAGCTAACAGTCTGGACTCAGAAGGCGTCTGTGGTCAGAGCTCTCTCTCTGTTTCTCTCTCTCTCTCTCTCTCTCTCTGTTTCTGTCTCTCTCTCTCTCTTTTCCTCTCTCTTTCTCTCTCTCTCTCTCTCTCTCTCTCTCTCTCTGTCTCTCTCTCTCTCTTTTCCTCTCTCTTTCTCTCTCTCTCTCTCTCTCTCTCTCTCTCTCTCTGTCTCTCTCTCTCTCTCTCTTTTCCTCTCTCTCTCTCTCTCTCTCTCTCTCTCTCTCTCTGTCTCTCTCTCTCTCTCTCTCTCTCTTTTAGTATTTCATTAGTGTTTGTCCGGAACCAAACTAACTTGTTCTCTTTCTTCACTTCAACCCAATGACTGATTCCCCCACAGCCAGACGTGTTAAATGCCTTGGGCATCTTAATAGCATTTTCAAACCAAATGTTTTTGAGATAATGAATGTGTAAGACAACACACTTTTGCCTGTCCAAATATTTGTTGGATATATGGATATATGTGAACTATTGAAATATTTATGAACAAGATACTTACCACACCAATCACATGTTAAATATGGTGTCACATAATTAAGGAACTGAAATTATGTTGCAAATGTCTCAAATGTCACAAATGTCTTGCTATGTAAGTTGTGCTAATTGATGCTAAATAAGTTGCGTGACTGGACAGTGTTGTGTAATTGAACACAATGGTGGTCATTCGAGACATAACACAATAATATCAGAGACACCAGACCAGACACCAGACCAGACGCCAGACCAGACACCAGACCAGACGCCAGACCAGACACCAGACCAGACACCAGACCAGACACCAGACCAGACGCCAGACCAGACACCAGACCAGATACCAGACCAGACGCCAGACCAGACGCCAGACCAGACACCAGACCAGACACCAGACCAGACACCAGACCAGACGCCATACGCCAGACCAGACACCAGACCAGATACGAGACCAGACACCAGACCAGACGCCAGACCAGACGCCAGACCAGACGCCAGACCAGACACCAGACCAGACACCAGACCAGACACCACACCAGACCAGATACCAGACCAGACACCAGACCATATACCAGACCAGACACCAGACCAGACACCAGACCAGACACCAGACCAGACACCAGACCAGACACCAGACCAGACACCAGACCAGACACCAGACCAGACCAGACAGACGTCATGATCATGAGATCAGGTTTGGAAATAGTTCCTTAGTGAGTCCTTAGTGTGTCTGTTAAGAATAGTCTAGTAATATCCTGGTCTACGTTTGTTTGGGCTGGACCATAATAGCATGTTGGTCATCTGTATGGAACCGTATGTATCTGAGAAAGTATATTTAATCACCCCTGCCTTATGGGATAGGATGCTTATTGACTCCAAACATATTTATATGACAGTGATACGTGATATTATTGGAAAATATATAATGCAGTAATTACTGTTGTCTAGAATCAGTCATCCAATAAAAAGTTAGCATAACAGCATTGGTAGCTAGCTTCAGTATATAAACTAGCAACCTTGTAAAGAGTACAACTGTATATAACACTCATTAAGCAAGATCTACATGTATCTACAGTGTAAACATCTTTACATATAGACACTGTAACAATTATCTACCACCGAGCACTGCTAGATTCAAACATTAAAGATTAAGTACAGTGGCTGAGCAGGGTGTATATTAATATAGTACTGTGGCTGAGCAGGATGTATATTAATATAGTACTGTGGCTGAGCAGGATGTATATAAATCTAGTACTGTGGCTGAGCAGGATGTATATTAATCTAGTACTGTGGCTGAGCAGGATGTATATTAATCTAGTACTGTGGCTGAGCAGGATGTATATTAATCTAGTACTGTGGCTGAGCAGGATGTATATTAATCTAGTACTGTGGCTGAGCAAGATGTAGGCACTGTAACATGTACTATCTATACCACCCTGCATCTCAGAAAATAACAACCCCTCACATGATCGCATCCCTTCTAAGATGGACAGAAAATGTATAATTTCCTATACGCTGAGCCACATAGCCCCACCAATGAAGAAGACACTGAGCGTCACTCCTGGCCCAGACTCACAACAAAGTATTGATACTCCCCCCCCTGCTGAGCACTTAGTGAGTATAGGGTGTCCACTGCCTCCAAGGTCGGCGCCAAGCTCTGTCTTCTATGCACCACAAACCAGAATTAATTGCAAATCAATCGAACAAAGTACAACTGATCAGTAAACCAATTAGTAATTGTAGATCTTCTATCGGGTCTTAGTTTTCACTCTAAAGCTTTCACTGTGTTTTAAATGTTTCATTCATTTTTCATATAGATGGGCTTTACTTGTTGTGTATCGGTAGCATATATCCTGCGCTAATGGATGAAGCTCAGCACTGAACTGTAGAACAATATGCTATGAATTGGTTCCACAAAGAAGTGAATTACATGTCAGGTCAAATGGAACCAAACTAAGAACAATATTGAATTTAAAACCTTGCACATTGTTGATGAAAAGTTTTGTAGCCCTTAATATAACAGGGTCCTTATTACATTGTAATTACACTGTAACAAGTACTGTCGTTAACTGTAATAACTCATAGTCACACTGTAATAACATGGAACTGGTGGTAATTTATAGGTACTCGTGTTGCCATGCTTGCTACCATGCTTGCTACCATGCTTGCTGCCATGCTTGTTGCCATGCTTGTTGCCATGCTTGTTGCCATGCTTGTTGCCATACTTGTTGCCGTGCTTGTTGCCGTGCTTGTTGCCATGCATGTTACCATGCTTGTTGCCATGCTTGTTACCATGCTTGTTGCCATGCTTGTTACCATGCTTGTTGCCATGGTTGTTGCCATGCTTATTACCATGCTTGTTACAAATAGGCAAGTTTCCACTAAATTCACCAATTGAATGTTTAGTTTCTTCTCAGCTGCATCTGATTCAGTAATAACTGAACAAGGTTGTAATCTCTTGTGGACAGAGGACAAACACTAGAGCAGGGGTACTGCAGTACTATTTAAGAAGGTCCGATCACACACATTTCCTAGGTGGCAAAGGTCCGGATGCATAATGTAATTTATCGGCGTAGGAACAAACCCCCACCTCGCAACCCATGCGCCCCCAAACTGTTCACACCCCTCTTGTTGGCGGAGAGCAAATTTGCAGTTTTGAAGCAAATTTTCTGCAATTCTACACATTTTGCCATAGGGCAAAGATTATTTTTGCTGTTTTAAGGCTCATTTTCAGCAATTCATGGATTCTTCCATGTCTTATGTGTGTCTATATGACATCAGGGGTTGAATCCAGACTGAGTAAATATTTTTTGGCCGACCTGCGGTCCCCATTGACCCTGTTATGGGTCCAGATCCGGTCTGCGTGCGCCAGTTGAGTACGTAGGCTTTTTTTTTTATGTGAACCGTTTGTGGACCTGTTGTTGCCATTGGGCCTGGGCATCAGCCCTTTACTGCAGAGTCGTGGCAATGAGTTTTCAATTTGTGGTTTGTTCCAGATGAGATATGGTGAGTTGGGATGCTATTGAAAACTTTAATATTTATAACACACATGGTAGCAAGCATTTGTTGTTACATCTCTGTAATTACAAACTGCAATTACCACCAGTTACATGTTGTTTTTACAGTGTAACTATGAATTATTACAATTAATTAAAGTACTTGTTACATTGAGGACCTTTTAAAATGAGATGTTACCAAACGTTTCAAGTAAAGTCATGCTGCAGATAATAATGATTTAGACTTTTGCACTGATCGGAGCTCTTTTACGTGACAGAAATGTCACCGACTTCTGTTTAGTGTTCATCAGTAGCTTTACAAACCTGTGGAAGGGTTTAGTGTTCATCAGTAGCTCTACAAACCTGTGGAAGGGTTTAGTGTTCATCAGTAGCTCTACAAACCTGTGGAAGGGTTTAGTGTTCATCAGTAGCTCTACAAACCTGTGGAAGGGTTTAGTGTTCATCAGTAGCTCTACAAACCTGTGGAAGGGTTTAGTGTTCATCAGTAGCTCTACAAACCTGTGGAAGGGTTTAGTGTCCATCAGTAGCTCTACAAACCTGTGGAAGGGTTTAGTGTTCATCAGTAGCTCTACAAACCTGTGGAAGGGTTTAGTGTTCATCAGTAGCTCTACAAACCTGTGGAAGGGTTTAGTGTTCATCAGTAGCTCTACAAACCTGTGGAAGGGTTTGATCTGCTTTCTGAATTATAGACAACGTACCCTGATAATTGACCAAGAAATTACACATGGCAGACAAGCACATCAGACGGCTAAATATATCTTACGTCAGAATGAGGACCCAGTCAAGATGATCAAAGTATTTATGTTGTCAGATTTCAATGGAAAACCAACGCCTCTCTGTCTTCAGTAGGTGTTTCTTTGAGCATAATCCCCCCCCCTAATTTCAATACTCTTTGGCTTTGGAGTTTCATTGAGGCAAATCTCTGTCTACGTCTCAAATGTCACCCTATCCCCACATGACCAACACCCTATCCCCCACATGACCAACACCCTATCCCCACATGACCAACACCCTATCCCCACATGACCAACACCCTATCCCCCACATGACCAACACCCTATCCCCCACATGACCAACACCCTATCCCCACATGACCAACACCCTATCCCCCACATGACCAACACCCTATCCCCCACATGACCAACACCCTATCCCCCACATGACCAACACCCTATCCCCACATGACCAACACCCTATCCCCCACATGACCAACACCCTATCCCCCGCATGACCAACACCCTATCCCCCGCATGACCAACACCCTATCCCCCGCATGACCAACACCCTATTCCCCACATGACCAACACCCTATCCCCACATGACCAACACCCTATCCCCACATGACCAACACCCTATCCCCCACATGACCAACACCCTATCCCCCACATGACCAACACCCTATCCCCATAAGGCGCTGGTCAAAAGCAATGCACTAGTATTCCATTTGGGTCAGTCGCACTGTGGTTTTGGTGGATGTTTACTCAGTAGAAGGGTGTAATATCAACACGTAAAGAGGACAGTGGGTAAATCATTGTCTGTGCTGTATGCCAGGGGTTTCTCCTTGACAGCTGATGGGTAATTTTCATGTCTGTCCATACAGAGAGGTGGACCTGAGCTATGATTAGCCCTGACTTCTCTCCTGTCCTTGCCCAAGCATGTATTGTGATTATACTTCTCTCCTTGAATCAATTTGATGCCACTTTGTTTCTTTGTTTAGTGTCTTTGTTTCATTAATAATGGATGACTGCTATTTTTTTATTTTACCTTTATTTTACTAGGCAAGTCAGTTAAGAACAAATTCTTATTTTCAATGACGGCCTAGGAACAGTGGGTTAACTGCCTTGTTCAGGGGCAGAACGACAGATTTTTACCTTGTCAGCTCGGGGGTTCGATCCAGCAACCTTTCGGTTACGGGCCCAACACTCTAACCACTGGGCTACCTGCCGCCCCAACATAGCCTTATAACCAATGGATGACTGCTGTATAGCCTTATAGCCAATGGATGACTGCTGTATAGCCTTATAACCAATGGATGACTGCTGTATAGCCTTATAACCAATGGATGACTGCTGTATAGCCTTATAGCCAATGGATGACTGCTGTATAGCCTTATAGCCAATGGATGACTGCTGTATAGCCTTATAGCCAATGGATGGCTGCTGTATAGCCTTATAACCAATGGATGACTGCTGTATAGCCTTATAGCCAATGGATGACTGCTGTATAGCCTTATAGCCAATGGATGACTGCTGTATAGCCTTATAACCAATGGATGACTGCTGTATAGCCTTATAACCAATGGATGACTCCTGTATAGCCTTATAACCAATGGATGACTGCTGTATAGCCTTATAACCAATGGATGACTGCTGTATAGCCTTATAACCAATGGATGACTGCTGTATAGCCTTATAACCAATGGATGACTGCTGTATAGCCTTATAGCCAATGGATGACTGCTGTATAGCCTTATAACCAATGGATGACTGCTGTATAGCCTTATAACCAATGGATGACTGCTGTATAGCCTTATAGCCAATGGATGACTGCTGTATAGCCTTATAACCAATGGATGACTGCTGTATAGCCTTATAACCAATGGATGACTGCTGTATAGCCTTATAACCAATGGATGACTCCTGTATAGCCTTATAACCTATGGTTTGCTAGTCTAATTGCCTTGTGGATGTTATTGGACTATAACAGCACAGATATAGTTGTAGTGTGTGTTAAAGGAGATGTATGTTGTCTTCTTTACTCTATAATATACAGGACATACAGCAGTTCAGATGCAGGACATTACTACTACAAGATGTATGGACACAAATTAATGATCAACCAACGTTGTAGATTATAGAATGTCAACAGATTGTGTATCTTTCTAAGACTCTGTTTTATCACAGAGTCCTAATCTCATTCTGTGGGAACTACCAGTACTACCAAGCACAATGCTGGGCCTACAGTATATTTGAAGTGAGTACAGGTGTAGGATCTTAATTTGACCTATATTGTCACAGAAAAATAATCCTGCCGCATCAGGATTTTTATGTTTAGTCCACAATGTTGCTTGATCAGTGGTTAGGATATTGTCTAATCAAAATGAGGCCACATGAAAAGGGGAAAACTGTTAATATTACCTTGTGTTAGTGCAGGTTTTCAGTGAATTTATAAAAATCACAAGGTCATCTACATTTCTTGCGGCGCAGGAAAATTCTCAGCAACAAAATAGTGATCAAATGAAGATCCAACATCTGTACCATTTAGTATTGTAGTGGGACAATTCCACGCTGAGATTTTTTTCTTAAAAATTTATATAAAATAAAAAACATTGATTTAAAAGTTTAAGATGGTGTTCTCAGTTTTGTTTCCCCAAAAATAAGGGGTTAAATATGTGTATTAAATATATATATAAGAAAGGACTGTCTTTTCTTGCTGTCTTTTTTTCCATTTATGAATGCCTTATTCAATGTCTTTCTATGGGATATAGTAGTTATGCCAAATTCAATGTTTCAGCAAATATTTTATTTGTATTTGTTTTATAACTACCAGGGTCCTAAAATTCTGAATCAAATAGCTAAATAATTGATGGTATAACTATCGTTGAACAATTCCATATGTTATCTTAGACTATAGAAGTCTATGCACAAGGACTACTTTTAATCAATTCCAGTGAACATTTACAGAAAGAACTGTTCAGATACACAGTTTGTTAACAGAATAAAACTGATGGAGATTTTAATGTAATTATGTTACCAATCTTTGCATCTGCACAGTTTTTCCATGAAATGTGTTGTTTATTTACTGTGCAAATCGTTTAAAGAGTTTAACTATGAAATTAATGGTTTTTGGTTGGCATACATTTTAAAATCAGAGTCATAATTCCATTAATGTTGAATTGTTCAGTATTGTTTACCTGTGTGCTTGTAATCGTAATTCCATTGCTATTGAACTATATGTGAGAATTTGGACATGACTGCCGATGTGACAAACCAATGTCAAAGGACCTCATTGTAACGATGCTGTTTCATTACGATAACATTCATCACAATCAGTCCACATAATTAGTGATAGCATGTGCTCGATTAAGAATATTTGCTCTAAGAAAATATGCTGTTTACACAGATATCAAAGAAATGCTGTCTAATCAGAATAAAACTATATTCAAAAGAAAGAGAAAGAGTTTGAGACACAGAGAGACAGAGAGAGAGAGAGAGAGAGAGAGAGAGAGAGAGAGAGGCAGAGAGAGGGAGAGAGAGAGAGAGAGAGAGAGAGAGAGAGAGAGAGGCAGAGAGAGGGAGAGAGACAGGGGGAGCAAAAAGAACATTATTTCTACAGGTTATAACATATAAAAGGAACCAAATATTGATGATGCACTCTATTGAGGTGGAGATCTCATTAATTATTTGATTTAGTGAAGAAGACAAAAAAAGGAGAAGAAAATAACAGAAGAGGAGAAAGTAAAACAAGTGTTTGGAGGCTCAGGCTAATACCTTGATGTATCTCCAGACCTCAAATCTTTTTAATGTATTCTCTCTCTCCGCTCTCCGCGGCTGGGTCTGAAAGGGGGAGCAAGGAGTAGACCCGAGATAGGAGAGCCTGCTGAATACATTCCATTAATTTAATTGAAGCAGGCCCTGACAAGAGATAAAACATCTTGGGCCCACATCTCTTCAGAGGGGCTGCTGCCGCTGCAGGCTGGCTGGCTGGCTGGCTGGCTGGCTGGCTGGCTGGCTGCTGGGTCTGCACTGAGGGAGAGGCGCTGAGGGCTTTATAGTAAACAACCCATGATCCATAAACAGGAGAGCAGAGAGCACAAGACATGCTCAATAGAGACTTCAAGGCCATAGAATATGTCAGAGAGGAGAGGCTGAATGGAGACTGAAGAGGCCCCTTCTCCTCCCCTTCCCCTTTCTCTGTTTTCAGCTAGGTGCTTGGCTGTCTTCCTGCATAAGTATTCTACCTGTATTCTTATGCCAGGCATTGTCCAACATGGCTGCCTCTTCGGGATCTTGATGTGATGTTGCTGGTTGTAATTCAGTTTCGGTACCAGCACAGGTGGAAGCCTTGAGGGAAAACCGCACCAGAAAAACCATTGAAACATGAATATTGTTGCCAACGCATTACATTGACATTTTATTCATTTATCAGACGCCCTTATACAGAGCTACTTACTGTAGTGAATGCATAAATTGTTTTTTTTTCATATTAGAGAAGTAATATGAATATAAAAATGAAAGTAATGAAATAGAATAACCTCTTCTCCCTCCATACACGCTCACAAACAGTTATACGATTGCTAACACGTATGTACACACATCATGATGATATTTTCCCAGTTGATCAATTCTTTCGATTAATCTCATATTTGTATTGGTATTTTCTATCTATGCTGGAATGCGCCACCATTGTCAATTTAAACCAATATCCTGCAGTTGAAAGTATCATTAATAGTTTCCAGTCTGAATAAGGGGAGAGCAAAGTGCACAAGGCCTGTCACTCAAGCCACTGGAATTGGGATATTTGGCATTCTTACCTGATTGTCCCTCAGCATGCTAGCAGCAGCTTGGCATTCTTACCTGATTGTCCCTCAGCATGCTAGCAGCAGCTTGGCATTCTTACCTGATTGTCCCTCAGCATGCTAGCAGCAGCTTGGCATTCTTACCTGATTGTCCCTCAGCATGCTAGCAGCAGCTTGGCATTCTTACCTGATTGTCCCTCAGCATGCTAGCAGCAGCTTGGCATTCTTACCTGATTGTCCCTCAGCATGCTAGCAGCAGCTTGGCATTCTTACCTGATTGTCCCTCAGCATGCTAGCAGCAGCTTGGCATTCTTACCTGATTGTCCCTCAGCATGCTAGCAGCAGCTTGGCATTCTTACCTGATTGTCGGCATGTTACAGTAGCTACGTTCTGCCTTCAGATCTGGTTTCCGTGGAAGTGCTGCTCGGGGGACAAATGTGGTTTTAGTGAACAGCCGCTTATAACTGCTAACCTTTGTGACAGGAGAGAACGGGGCCGAGAAACTTGAGCCACTCTGAGTTTTACTCTGACACGCTAAAAGAAAGGTCCATCTTCTCTCAGATTAGGGTTAGATGAACAGAGTTGGTGTATTTAGTGCACAACTTTTAAATAAAGCCCATAGGGCTATATACTTTACACTATATAGGGAATAGGATGCCATTTGTGTTGCAAACTTGGCCTACTCACCAAACAAGGATATGTCTGTTAAGGAATGGCAGACTTCACACAAACAACTACTCAGAAGTACATCAAAACAGCTCTTTGTCTTGTAAAACAAATTTATATAAATATTACATTTTTAAATGTAACCGTTATTTTAACAGGGAAGATATTTTGAGACCTAGGTCTCTTTTAAAATGTACCTGTATAATACAACAAATTATACACATCATAAACACTAAAAAACTAGAATTATATATATATACACTGGGGGACAAAAGTTTGGAATATTACTCATTCAATGGTTTTTCTTTATTTGCAAAAATGTTTACATTGTAGAATAAAAGTGAAGAAATCAAAACTATGACATAACACATATGGAATCATGTAGTAACCAAAAAAGTATTAAACAAATCAAAATATATTTTATATTTGAGATTCTTTGCCTTGATGACAGCTTTGCACACTCTTGACATTCTCTCAACCTGCTTCACCTGGAATGCTTTTCCATAAGGAGTTCCCACATATGCTAAGCACTTGTTGGCTGCTTTTTCTTCACTGCGGTCCGACTCATCCCAAACCATCTAAATTTGGTTGAGGTTGGAACCAAAGATCTCAGATTTGGACTCCAGACCAAAGGACAAATTTCCACCGGTCTAATGTCCATTGCTCATGTTTCTTGGCCCAAGCAAGTCTCTTCTTCTTATTGGTGTCCTTTAGTAGTGGTTTCTTTGCAGAAATTTGACCATGAAGGCCTGATTCACACAGTCTCCCCTGAACAGTTGATGTTGAGATGTGTCTGTTACTTGAACTCTGTGAAGCATTTATTTGGGCTGAAATCTGAGGCTGGTAACTGTAATGAACTTATCCTCTGCAGCAGAGGTATTTCTGGGTCTTCCATTCCTGTGGCGGTCCTTATGAAGCTGGTTGAGAGAATGCCATGAGTGTGCAAAGCTGTCATCGAGGAAAAGGGTGGCTACTTTGAAGAATCTCAAATATAAAATATATTTTGATTTGTTTAAAACATTTTTGGTTACTACATGATTCCATATGTGTTATGTCATAGTTTTGATGTCTTCACTTTTATTCTACAATGTAAAACATTTAAATATATATATATAAATATAAAAATACAAAAATACAGTCATGGGAAGCACAAATAAAGCCTCACAATTCAACCAGAAAAACTATTAATTCCTCAACAAATAAATCCCCAATCAATACTTTAAATTGCCCGAATTGCACCAGAACATCAAGATAAAATGTATTTAGAATGTTGTTCCAGCAATACGGTGCATTAAAACTAAAAGCAGATTCAGCTCGGTGGAGACATCAGTCAATAGGAAAAACAGTGGTGGGGTTCACTGTGGAGGCATTGTGTGGCGACGATTGAATGGCCATCTTCTATTCAACACCATGTCACTTCATTATGATCTAGTACTGGAGATCTGTGTTTTCTTCTTGCATAGCCATCATTTGAAGGTAGGCTAGATAATTGTGTGTTGTGTTCTTCGTGCATTCCAATTATTTCACGGATACACCACACCGTGTAATTCAGAAGTATTCTTACCAATCCACTTTGCTTCTATAAATGCAGCATTTGTATTTGGAGGCTACTTCTCAGCAATTAAACAGTAAAGACCTTAAAACAGGTTTCTCAAATGAGCACATAATGATATTGCATTAAGATCACATAACCTCTCAGACCGTTCTTAGTAGAACATAAAAATAACTTTAGAATATGGTGGTGAATCAATAGTGAAATAATTATCTAATCTATTTTGCTGCAAGAGAGAGAGAGAGAGAGAGAGAGAGAGAGAGAGAGAGAGAGAGAGAGAGAGAGAGAGAGAGAGAGAGAGAGAGAGAGAGAGAGAGAGAGAGAGAGAGAGAGAGAGAGTACAGTAATACATTGTTTTAGTGGTGGACAGTAGTACTTTATATATTACTGTTGATATGATCTGAATGGTATCCAGTAATACATTGTTTTAGTGGTGGACAGTAGTACTTTATATATTACTGTTAATATGATCTGAATGGTATCCAGTAATACATTGTTTTAGTTGTGGACAGTAGTACTTTATATATTACTGTTAATATGATCTGAATGGTATCCAGTAATACATTGTTTTAGTGGTGGACAGTAGTACTTTATATATTACTGTTAATATGATCTGAATGGTATCCAGTAATACATTGTTTTAGTGGTGGACAGTAGTACTTTATATATTACTGTTAATATGATCTGAATGGAATCCAGTAATACATTGTTTTAGTGGTGGACAGTAGTACTTTATATATTACTGTTGATATGATCTGAATGGTATCCAGTAATATATTGTTTTAGTGGTGGACAGTAGTACTTTATATATTACTGTTAATATGATCTGAATGGTATCCAGTAATACATTGTTTTAGTGGTGGACAGTAGTACTTTATATATTACTGTTAATATGATCTGAATGGTATCCAGTAATACATTGTTTTAGTGGTGGACAGTAGTACTTTATATATTACTGTTAATATGATCTGAATGGAAACCAGTAATACATTGTTTTAGTGGTGGACAGTAGTACTTTATATATTACTGTTAATATGATCTGAATGGTATCCAGTAATACATTGTTTTAGTGGTGGACAGTAGTACTTTATATATTACTGTTGATATGATCTGAATGGTATCCAGTAATACATTGTTTTAGTGGTGGACAGTAGTACTTTATATATTACTGTTAATATGATCTGAATGGTATCCAGTAATACATTGTTTTAGTGGTGGACAGTAGTACTTTATATATTACTGTTAATATGATCTGAATGGAATCCAGTAATACATTGTTTTAGTGGTGGACAGTAGTACTTTATATATTACTGTTGATATGATCTGAATGGTATCCAGTAATACATTGTTTTAGTGGTGGACAGTAGTACTTTATATATTACTGTTAATATGATCTGAATGGTATCCAGTAATACATTGTTTTAGTGGTGGACAGTAGTACTTTATATATTACTGTTAATATGATCTGAATGGTATCCAGTAATACATTGTTTTAGTGGTGGACAGTAGTACTTTATATATTACTGTTAATATGATCTGAATGGTATCCAGTAATACATTGTTTTAGTGGTGGACAGTAGTACTTTATATATTACTGTTAATATGATCTGAATGGTATCCAGTAATACATTGTTTTAGTGGTGGACAGTAGTACTTTATATATTACTGTTAATATGATCTGAATGGTATCCAGTAATACATTGTTTTAGTGGTGGACAGTAGTACTTTATATATTACTGTTAATATGATCTGAATGGTATCCAGTAATACATTGTTTTAGTGGTGAACAGTAGTACTTTATATATTACTGTTAATATGATCTGAATGGTATCCAGTAATACATTGTTTTAGTGGTGGACAGTAGTACTTTATATATTACTGTTAATATGATCTGAATGGTATCCAGTAATACATTGTTTTAGTGGTGGACAGTAGTACTTTATAAATTACTGTTAATATGATCTGAATGGTATCCAGTAATACATTGTTTTAGTGGTGGACAGTAGTACTTTATATATTACTGTTAATATGATCTGAATGGTATCCAGTAATACATTGTTTTAGTGGTGGACAGTAGTACTTTATATATTACTGTTAATATGATCTGAATGGTATCCAGTAATACATTGTTTTAGTGGTGGACAGTAGTACTTTATATATTACTGTTAATATGATCTGAATGGTATCCAGTAATACATTGTTTTAGTGGTGAACAGTAGTACTTTATATATTACTGTTAATATGATCTGAATGGTATCCAGTAATACATTGTTTTAGTGGTGGACAGTAGTACTTTATATATTACTGTTAATATGATCTGAATGGTATCCAGTAATACATTGTTTTAGTGGTGGACAGTAGTACTTTATAAATTACTGTTAATATGATCTGAATGGTATCCAGTAATACATTGTTTTAGTGGTGGACAGTAGTACTTTATATATTACTGTTAATATGATCTGAGGAGAGCCTTGTTCTTGTATTATGGTGCTGACCATCACTCATGTTATCAATGTTAGCTTGTTCTGTGGTGTGCAATGCTCTCTCTCCTCTCTTCATCTCTCTCTCTCCTCTCTTCATCTCTCTCTCCTCTCTTCATCTCTCTCTCCTCTCTTCATCTCTCTCCTCTCTTCATCTCTCTCTCCTCTCTTCATCTCTCTCTCCTCTCTTCATCTCTCTCTCCTCTCTTCATCACTCTCCTCTCTTCATCTCTCTCCTCTCTTCATCTCTCTCTCCTCTCTTCATCTCTCTCTCCTCTCTTCATCTCTCTCTCTCTTAATCTCTCTCCTCTCTTCATCTCTCTCCTCTCTTCATCTCTCTCCTCTCTTCATATCACTCCTCTCTTCATCTCTCTCTCCTCTCTTCATCTCTCTCTCCTCTCTTCATCTCTCTCTCTCTCTTCATCTCTCTCTCTCTCTCTCTCTCTCTTCATCTCTCTCTCCTCTCTTCATCTCTCTCTCTCCTCTCTTCATCTCTCTCATCTCTTCATCTCTCTCTCCTCTCTTCATCTCTCTCCATCTCTCTCCTCTCTTCATCTCTCTCCTCTCTTCATCTCTCTCTCCTCTCTTCATCTCTCTCTCTCTCTCTCTCTCTCTCTCTCTTCATCTCTCTCCTCTCTTCATCTCTCTCTGCTCTCTTCATCTCTCTCTCCTCTCTTCATCTCTCCTCTCTTCATCTCTCTCTCCTCTCTTCATCTCTCTCTCTCTCTCTCTCTCTCTCTCTCTCTCTCTCTTCATCTCTCTCTCCTCTCTTCATCTCTCTCTCTCTTAATCTCTCTCCTCTCTTCATCTCTCTCCTCTCTTCATCTCTCTCCTCTCTTCATCTCTCTCTCTCTCTTCATCTCTCTCTCTCCTCTCTTCATCTCTCTCTCCTCTCTTCATCTCTCTCTCTCTCTTCATCTCTCTCTCTCTCTTCATCTCTCTCTCTCTTCTCTTCATCTCTCTCTCCTCTCTTCATCTCTCTCTCTCTTCTCTTCATCTCTCTCTCCTCTCTTCATCTCTCTCCTCTCTTCATCTCTCTCCTCTCTTCATCTCTCTCTCTCCTCTCTTTATCTCTCTCTCTCTTCATTTCTCTCCTCTCTTCATCTCTCTCTCCTCTCAATTCAATTCAATTCAATTTTAGGGCTTTATTGGGGCTTTATTTATATGTTAACATTGCCAAAGCAAGTGAAGTAGATAATAAACAAATGTAAGGAGGTGTGTAGAGGAATAGGAGCCAGGCGCAGGAGAGTGATTCGTAGCGAAAGGTTTATTATTTCCTTAAGTAAATCACATCCAAGCAGACACAAGTAGAGCGAGATACAAACATTTACAGGAACAAATAAATCAACAGGTACACACCTGGAAAAACATAGGAATAACGCGGAAAGAAATATTAGCGAATAACGCAGCACAACCTCTCACATACAACAATAACACACCAAGACATGGGGGAACAGAGGGTAGATATACACAGAGACTAATGAGGGGATATGAACCAGGTTTGTGTAAAGACAAGACAAAACCAGTGGAATATGGAAGGGGAGCGGCAGTGGCTAGAAAGCCAGTGACGACGAACGCCGAAGCTCGCCTGAACAAGGGGAGGAGGCAGCTTCAGAGGGAGTCGTGACAGTACCCCGGCCTCGGGGACGACCAGGAGGACGAGGCGCCGGGCGATCCGGATGGTGAATTGGGGACCCCATTCAGACACGATGTCCTCCGGTACCCTCTAGTGCCGGAAGACATGGGTAAAAAGGGCATCCGCAGTCTGTAGGGCCTGTGGGGAGAACGGGCAGAGGAAGGAGGTGGCAGGCTTTAGAGAAGCGGTCCACAACGACCAGGATGGTGGTGTTCCCCTGTGAGAGGGGAAGGTCAGTTTGGAAGTCAATGGACAAATGAGACCATGGCCATTGTGGAATGGGTAATGGTTGTAACTTACCCCTGGGAAAGTGTCTAGGTGCCTTGCACTGGGCGCACACCGAGCAGGAGGAGACATACACCCTTACATCCTTAGCCAAGGTGGGCCACCAGTACTTCCCGGAAAGGCAGCGCACTGTCCGACTGATCCCGGGGTGAACAGAGGAGGGAGATGTGTGGGCCCAAACGATTAGCTGGTCACGGACAGCAGACGGCACATACAGACGCACAGCGGGGAGCTGGCTCTGTACACAGCGCCTGCTCGATGTCCGCATCCAGCACCCATACCACCGGTGCCACAATACAGGAGGCCGGGACAGTGCATCTGCCTTCACGTTCTTTGTACCTGGGATGTACGACAGTTTGAAATCAAAACGTGTGAAAAACAATGCCCACCTGGCCTGGCGAGGGTTCAGCCTCCTTGCTGCCCGGATGTACTCCAGGTTGCGGTGGTCAGTCCAGACGAGGAAAGGGTGTTTAGCCCCCTCAAGCCAATACCTCCACACTGTCAAGGCCTTGACAACAGCCAACAGCTCCCGACCACCCATGTCATAATTCTGCTCCGCCGGGCTGAGCTTCTTCGAGAAGAAAGCACATGGGCGTAGCTTGGGTGGCGTGCCCTACTGGGAAGCACAGCATCTACCCTGAGGTTTATCGCACAATCCACTGGGCGATGGGGTGGTAATTTGGTCACCTTCTTTTTGGAGAAGGTATGGGCCAAATCAAGGTATTCGGGGGGAATGCGCACAGTGGAGACATTGTCTGGACTTTCTCACGACCACCCCTTGAGAACCCTCTGCTGCCACGAAAAGGTGGGGTTGTGAAGGGCTAACCAGGGCAGGCCTAGTACCACTGAAAATGCAGGGGAATCAATAAGGAATAAACACATTTTCTCCTTATGTTTCTCCTGCGTAATCATGACCTTGAGGTCGGTGGCTTCCCTAACCAAACCAGACCCTAATGGTCGACTGTCTAGAGCACTGATGGGGATGGACAGAGGAACTAAGGGGATACCTAACCTAAGGGCTAAAGCTCTGTCCATAAAATTCCCAGCTGCACCTGAATCTACCAGTGCCTTACACTGGGGAATTACAGGGAAATCAGGAAAAGAAACAGGAAGGAATAAGTGCGCACCAGAGAGCTCGGTGTGAGAGTGGTTATTACCTACCTGGGGTGACACCAGAGTGCCCTGCCTGCCGCCTCTATACCCAGCACTCTGATGACACTGAGCCGCATGAAGAGCACTGGGCCTGTCCTCCTCTGTTCCCTCGGACGGTGGTTCCACCCAACTCCATCGGGATGGGAGCCGGGGTGGATGAGGGTGGAACGGGCAAACCCCCTCCAGGACGTCCTCAAGAGGCCAGCAGATTGTCCAACCGGATGGCCATGTCAACCAGTTGGTCAAAACCAAAGGGGGTTTCCCGGCAGGCTAGCTCTCTACGGACGTCCTCGCGCAGGTTGCACTGGAAGTGGTCGATGAGGGCCCACTCATTCCACCCCAAACCAGCCGCTAGTGTCTGAAACTCCAGCGCGAAATCCTGAGCGGTCCTCGTCCCCTGTTTCTTTTGATGGCATAGAAGGCCCTTCTTGCCTTGTCTCTCAGATCGTTCAGAGCTTTGTGGAAGTTATGCGCTGATGTTTAGGCCAAGGTATGTCAAGTTTTTTGTGTGCTCTAGGGCAACAGTGTTTAGATGGAATTTGTATTTGTGGTCCTGGCAACTGGACTTTTTTTGGAACACCATTATTTTTGTCTTACTGAGATGTCAGGGCCAGATCATCAGCAAACAGTATACATTTCACTTCAGATTCTAGTAGGTTGAGGCTGCGTGCTGCAGACTGTTCTAGTGTCCTCGCCAATTCGTTTAAATATATGTTGAAGATGGTGGGGATTAAGCTGCATCCCTGTCTCACAAACCAAACAAATTTGGTTTGTTTGTTTGTCAGTTAGTGTGTGCATGGTGAATACGTGGTCTGTCGTACGGTAATTTGGTAAAAAGCCAATTTGCTCAGGACGTTGTTTTCACTGAGGAAATGAACTAGTCTGCTGTTAATGATAATGCAGAGGATTTTCCCAAGGTTGCTGTTGGCGCATATCCCACGGTAGTTATTGGGGTCAAATTTGTCTCCACTTTTGTGGATTGGGGTGATCAGTCCTTGGTTCCAAATATTGTGGAAGATTCCAGAGCTGAGGATGATGTTAAAGAGTTTAAGTAAAATCAACTGGAATTTGTGGTCTGTATATTTGATCATTTCATTGAGGATACCATCAACACCTTTTTTGGGTTGGAGGGTATGGATTTTGTCCTTTAGTAATTGGAGAATGCAGTGGGTTCTGGTAGTCTTTAATAGTTGATTCGTATTTGATCATCTACAGTGGGGAGAACAAGTATTTGATACACTGCCGATTTTGCAGGTTTTCCTACTTACAAAGCATGTAGAGGTCTGTAATTTTTAATTTTTATCATAGGTACACTTCAACTGCAAATTAATTACTTAAAAATCATACAATGTGATTTTCTGGATTTTTGTTTTAGATTCCGTCACTCACAGTTGAAGAGTACCTATGATAAAAATTACTGACTTCTACATGCTTTGTAAGTGGGAAAACCTGCAAAATCGGCAGTGTATCAAATACTTGTTCTCCCCACTGTATATGTGTTTGCTGTTTGTTATAGAGCCAGGTTCTCTGTTTTGGATAGATAACTTTGTGTTGTTGTTTGTTTAGTGTTTTCTTCACATTCAGCTGATTTCTAAGGTCTTGTTCCTTCTTTTTCCGTATTTCTGTATTGTTTTAGTGATTCACCAGTTTTCTGGGTCTCTATGTTTTTGGTTTCTCAATTTCTTCCTTAGGTTTTTGCTTTCTTCCTCAAACCACTTGTCATTGTTGTTAATTTTCTTCGGTTTTCTGTTTGTAATTTGATAGGGAAAATGAGAGGTCAAATATACACCCACACACCCAGGTGGAAAACCACTCAACTTCAATAGGCTCCCCAATTAGAGGCAATGCCGCGCAGCTGCCTCTAATTGGGGAGCAACCACAAACTCAACATAGAGTTATCCAGAGAGGTCTCTGGGCACTAAACCTGAACACCATAAAGGTTTCCAGAGACCTCTCTGAACATAGATCATTACACATTTCTTAATATTATTCAGTTCCCCTGGCTTTGATACCTCATGATTGAGTACTGCACTGTTCAAGGGAGACTATGATTTTGCTGTAATATGATAGGGATGTCAGTGGGCTGACTGTAAACACTCTGAAAGACTGGGTTGAGGTCAGTGATAAAGTAGTCTACAGTACTACTGCCAAGAGATGAGCTATACCATTGACTATGAGCTGCAGGAGTTGTAACCCGTTTTTGTAGGTTGTCGTAGTTGTGTCTAGGGGGGCATATGGGGGAGGGGAAAGCTGTCACCTCCAGGTAGGTGTTTGTCCCCATGTGTGCTGAGGGTGTCAGGTTCCTGTCCAGTTCTGGCATTTAGGTCGCCACAGACTAGTACATGTCCCTGGGCCTGGAAATTATTGATTTCCCCCTCCAGGATGGAGAAGCAGTCTTAAAGTATGGGGATTCTAGTGGGGGGGATATAGGTAGCACACATGCAGATATTTTTCTCTGTTGAGATAATTTCCTTTCGAATTTCTAGCCAAATGTAAAATGTTCCTGTTTTTATTAATTTAATAGAGTGAGTTAGCATACCCAAATTAGCATACCCTCTGAGTCTCTTCCCTGTTTTATACCTGGAAGTTTTGCTGTGTGTGGGACTACCAGCTCTCTGTAACCTAGAGGGCAACCTGTGGGTCCGTCTCCTCTATACCATGTTTCTTGTAGGATGACAATGTCTGTATTTCTGATTTCTTTGGAGAAGTCCAGGATATTCCAGGATGACAAAGTGAAGGCTTTGTGTTCCATAAAGTGTTCAATGTTGTTAGTCGTGTGGTTTGGCCTCAGACCTCTCTCTCTCTCTCTCTCTCTCTCTCTCTCTCTCTCCTCTCTCTCTCTCTCTCTCTCTCTCTCTCTCCTCTCCTCTCCTCTCTCTCCTCTCTCTCTCTCCCTCTCTCTCCTCTCCCTCTCTCTCATCTATCTCCCTCTCTCTCTCTCTCTCCTCTCTCTCTCTCTCCTCTCTCTCTCTCTCTCTCTTCTCTCTCTCTCTCTCTCTCTCTCTCTCTCTCTCTCTCTCTCATCTCTCTCTCTCTCTCTCTCTCTCTCTCTCTCTCTCTCCTCTCTCTCTCTCCTCTCTCTCCTCTCTCTCTCTCTCTCTCTCTCTCTCTCTCTCCTCTCTCTCCTCTCTCTCTCTCTCTCTCTCTCTCTCTCTCTCTCTCTCTCTCTCTCTCTCCTCCTCCTTTTTCTCTTGTTTCTGACCTCACCATGTTCTTTCCTTATTTTGCTGTGTGTGTGTGTGTGTGTGTGTGTGTGTGTGTGTGACAGACTGTTAGTCCAAGTTCATTCCAGTATACCTCATTTCACAATAGCGTTGGGTCTTATCAGCATTGAGTCTCTTGGTCTTGTTAGCTTTATACTGGATAATATTATTATCTGATCACCACAAATAATGGACATTTATATCAGCTGAATAATTTTTGAAGTGAAAGTGATTACAATGTTTAGAAAGCAGCATACAGTCTACATCTAAGTAGATAACATTGAAACATATATCAACAGAGTAAACATCGTCTTATGAATGGTGGGACATTATTGTGTGATGTTGGCCACACACACACACACACACACACACACACACACAAATGCAAACGCACACTCATCCTCTTGTTCTACCGTTCTCTTCACGCACAGATGGTCAACATGAAATCAAGGTCAGATATTCTCAAAATAAAGTGTTACTGATTCATTTCTCCTTTTCATGTGGCCATGAGGACCCATGGGGGAGGAGGGATTAGATCCCATAGTCCAATGGAAGATACACTATATACAAAAGTATGTGGACATCCCTTGAAATAAGTGGATTCAGCTATTTCAGCCACACCCGTTGCTGACAGGTGTATAAAATCGAGCACACAGCCATGCAATCTCCATAGACAAACATTGGCAGTAGAATGGCCTTACTGAAGAGCTCAGTGACTTCCAATGTGGCACTGTCATAGCATGCCACCTTTCCAACAAGTCAGTTCGTCAAATTTCAGCCCTGCAAGAGCTGCCCTGGTCAACTGTAAGTGCTGTTATTACGTCTAGGAGCAACAACAGCCCAGCCGCGAAGTGGTAGGCCACACAAGCTCACAGAACGGGAAAACCTAGTGCTGAAGAGCTTAGCGTGTAAAATCGTCTGTCCTCTGTTGCAACACTCACTAACAAGATACAAACTGCCTCTGGAAGCATAGTCAGCACAATAACTGTTCAGCTGGAGCTTTATGAAATGGGTTTCCATGGCCGAGCATCGGCACACAAGCTTAAGATCACCATGCACAATGCCAAGCGTCGGCTGGAGTGGTGTGAAGCTCGCCGAAATTGGACTCTGGAGCAGTGGAAACGTGTTCTCTGGAGTGATGAATCACGCTTCACCATCTGGCAGTCCGACGGACGAATCTGGGTTTCTGGGAAAACTCTACCTGCCTAAATGCATAGTGCCAACTGTTAAGTTTGGTGGGGGAATAATGGTCTGGGGCTGTTTTCATGGTTCGGGCCCCTTAGTTTCAGTGAAGGGAAATCTTAACGCTAATCTTGATGGATGCCAGAAGAACTCTACCAACACGCATGCATGGTGGTGCGGCAAACAAAACTAAATAAATGTGGGATGCATGCCAGCAAAGCCACTACACAACCACTACACAACAACACAAAACAATACATTAACTACACAACAACACAAAACAATACATTAACTACACAACAACACAAAACAATACATTAACTACACAACAACACAAAACAATACATTAACTACACAACACAACAACACAAAACAATTCATTAACTACACAACACAACACTAAACAATACATTAACTACACAACACAACAACACAAAACAATACATTAACTACACAACACAACACTAAACAATACATTAACTACACAACACAACACTAAACAATACATTAACTACACAACACAACACTAATCAATACATTAACTACACAACACTATACAATACATTAACTACACAACACAACACTAAACAATACATTAACTACACAACACAACACTAATCAATACATTAACTACACAACACTATACAATACATTAACTACACAACACAACACTAAACAATACATTAACTACACAACACACCACTAAACAATACATTAACTACACAACACAACACTAAACAATACATTAACTACACAACACAACACTAAACAATACATTAACTACACAACACAACAACTCTGTCAGTGAAGTGAAACAAATCATTCAGCCTCATTTACTGCCTTTTAAAAAAGCATAGCTGATATGGCTGACTTGCTTAAACAAATATGGTTTCTACTGACAGTTGAGATGAACAAACTATGGCATAAGGGGACGACAAGCGGATAAGAGGCAATCCATAATTTATATTGAGGGAGCTAGGACGGACGTAGTCAATATAACTACTTGTTCAGCACTTTTGAAATGTACAGCGTCAGAATTCAGAACATGGGCCGTTCTTACAGTGTTCTCCCTGTACACCAAGTCAGAACCGTAGGATAAATAAAGGGGGCATATAAGCAGACAATGAAAGCTCTTACAATATTCAATGATTACATTTCTCTAAAACAGGTTTTTAGGCTACATGTGCACCACCAAGTCAGAACAGTAGGTGAAATTAAAAATAGAAAAATAAATTATTAGGGTGAGGCACATGGGCTACTATCACCTTACTACACAACACACACTTAATATTACTTTCTTAGCTACAGTATACATATCTCCCTGGCATATTACATCATTTTTGCAGCAGCATACAAGACATTTTTGGACTCACCTTGTTGTGCTGTGCTCACTTGAACTGGAAGGTGGCGCGGCGGTCCTTCGTGGGCAAATTTTGTCATCAAAGTCTGGTATTCTCTGGATTTATTGTGCTTTCAAGACAACTGGGAACTCTTCAGGTGGTTGCTCTAGAATGAGGCCCAAGTTCCCGATTTACAATTCCGAGTTGCATGACCATTCAAAACTTATTTTCCCAGTCGGAGCTAGTTTTTTTACCAAGTTCCCAGTTGTCTTGAAGTCACTGAAGTCAGATTTCGCAGTTCCGAGCTGACAGTTGTTTTGAGGGCGGCAGAAATCATGCTTCATTGACAGCATGGCCAATGTTGAATGTTTATCAAGAGATTCCTTAAACCCAGCATTGGGACCACAAAGCCACTCCACTGAACAACAGGCTAGTGATTGCTTTGCAATGCTTGCAGTTAGCCACTGATTCCTTCCAAACCACTCATTGTTGAATTTGAGAATTCCAACTTGTTGTGTAATGTTTATGTCCAATGACCGATGAGCACCGATACGTTTATCTATAATTTCTCTTCATTATTTATCTTCATATGACAAAGATTAAAAATTCATGATGATGACTGATAGTGAAGATTTTGAAAGTATGATGTTGACATGATCAGTCCAATCAAAGCTACTGTAGCTATAACAGGATTTTACATCATTTTATCTGTGGCCAATGACCTTGAGCCATCTTGGATGGGCACTTCTAATGTAACTCTATGGCAGCTCCAAAGGGTCTTGAATTTTCGAGCTCTACTCTTAGACTTGGCAGTGACATAGTGTTCCCATGAGTGATAGAACACTGAGCCAATCACGGCGCAACTAGAGAACATTAGCAACCCCTATGCTCCGAATTTTCCGCTATCTTCCCCACCACCACAGAAAGCACTGAGCTAGGCTGAAACACCTGCATGTTGGAGCTGCCTTACTGAAGAAAGCAAAGAAGAGAGTATGCGGCTTTATTAACTCAATGATATACAGTCATGTGAAAAAGAAGATTACTCCCCCGTCCTCTCCCCCGTCCTCTCCCCTGTCCTCTCCCCTGTCCTCTCCCCTGTCCTCTCCCCTGTCCTCTCCCCTGTCCTCTCCCCCGTCCTCTCCCCCGTCCTCTCCCCCGTCCTCTCCCCCGTCCTCTCCCCCGTGCTCTCCCCCGTCCTCTCCCCCGTCCTCTCCCCCGTGCTCTCCCCCGTCCTCTCCCCTGTCCTCTCCCCCGTCCTCTCCCCCGTCCTCTCCCCCGTCCTCTCCCCCGTCCTCTCCCCCGTCCTCTCCCCCGTCCTCTCCCCCGTCCTCTCCCCTGTCCTCTTCCCTGTCCTCTCCCCTGTCCTCTCCCCTGTCCTCTCCCCCACATTCAGTACAGCAGAACAATCTTAATTAAACCAAACATATTATGCACTAAACATTTATTTACTGGCAAAATATTTTCACAGCTTGGTTTCTATTGTTTGTTTGTTTTGTTTACTTTGTTGGCTTTTCCTCTGAGAACAGAAAAGCACAGCAGCCATGATGGAGAAGCAATGTAAAAGTCACAGACTTGATGTCAGTCCCGTCTGACTTGTTTAATCACTAGGAGTGGTGGGGAAGACAGCCTTTGATTATGAACGCCTCGCCGATCAATAAAGTCCTTGAACTTGCATAAGTCGCTGCCTCACTGCCTCACTGCCTCACTGCCTCACTTCAATATTCCTGATAGCCCAGGTTGCATCTCAAATTGCACCCTATTTCCAATATGTGCCCTGGCCAAAAGTAGTTCACGGTAAAGGGAATAGGATGTAATTTGGGACTCAGTCCAATGTTTTATTAACCGGAGAGCACCATATAACTCCCTCGGTTGCAGCCCAGGCCTACCTACCTGAGCGGAGGGATTTCCCAGGCTGATAAATAGCAGCGTTTGACCCCTGTTTTAAGGGAAAATATAAGTTGGAGAAATCTTATAAAAGCTGACTTTGCAGCATCTAAAATGCCCCCTTGCTATTTGTTCCCGTTTTCCGCCCTCTGCCACATCCCCCAGAATCCACAGCGATGTCACAGACAGATAAACTATTTGTCCCCGTTTTCCGCCCTCTGCCACATCCCCCAGAATCCCCAGCGATGTCACAGACAGATAAACTATTTGTTAATGCAGTTTACCAATATAAATACATCCAGCCATGTAGCAATGAAACAACTGTGGGTAGTGAGATTGACACTGGGAGGGGTTTCTATTCTCCATTAGCCAACCTGGTCACAGTAAAAGACAGCGCGGCATGGAGCTTGGGGTAACGGGATGGGGCGGCTGCAGACATAGAAAGGGTCATGTCCCACTGTCCCCACCAGCCCCCCAGATATGTGTCTTAAACAAACCAGAAATGACTTCATTGACTACATGTAGATTGAATGAGACCCCCCCCCAAAGAAAATTACGGGGTGGAGGGGTGAGTCTCTCCATCTTAGTTTAGGGCGGCCTGACAGATTCAATCTGCCTATAGGAAGGCCACGTGCGTCCCATATGGCATTATATTCCCTATGTAGTGTATTACTTTTGAACATAGGGCTGTGGTACCGTTGAATGCAGACCAAGCCACAATACATCAGGCTCTGTCGAAACGGAAGAAAAGTTGCATTTCATCATCAAGTCTCCGCCTGCAGCTCACAACCCCCCACCTTTATTCCCCTCTCTACCCATACCCCCCCCCTCTCCCCCCTCTCTCCCCACCTCCCCCCCTCTCTCCCCCCCTCTCTCCCCTCCCTCTCTCCCCCCTCTCCTCTCTCTCTCCCCACTCTCCCCACTCTCCCCCCTCTCCCCTCTCTCTCTCCCCCCTCTCCTCTCTCTCTCCCCACTCTCCCCACTCTCCCCCCTCTCTCCCCTCCCTCTCTCCCCTCTCCCCTCCCTCTCTCCCCCCACTCCTCTCTCCCCTCCCTCTCTACCCCCTCTCCCCTCTCTCTCCTCTCTCTACCCCCTCTCTCCCCCCTCTCCTCTCTCTCTCCCCACTCTCCCCTCCCTCTCTCCCCCTCTCCCCTCTCTCTCCTCTCTCTACCCCCTCTCTCCCCCCTCTCCCCTCTCTCCCCCCCCTCTCTCCCCTCCCTCTCTCCCCCCTCTCCTCTCTCTCCCCCCTCTCTCCCCTCCCTCTCTCCCCCCTCTCCTCTCTCTCTCCCCACTCTCCCCACTCTCCCCCCTCTCTCCCCTCCCTCTCTCCCCTCTCCCCTCCCTCTCTCCCCCCACTCCTCTCTCCCCTCCTCTCTCTACCCCCCCTCTCTCCCCCCTCTCCCCCTCTCCCCCCTCTCTCCCCTCCCTCTCTCCCCCCTCTCCTCTCTCTCTCCCCACTCTCCCCACTCTCCCCCCCTCTCTCCCCTCCCTCTCTCCCCTCTCCCCTCCCTCTCTCCCCCCACTCCTCTCTCCCCTCCCTCTCTACCCCCTCTCCCTCTCTCTCCTCTCTCTACCCCCTCTCTCCCCCCTCTCCTCCTCTCTCTCCCCACTCTCCCCTCTCTCTCCCCACTCTCCCCCACTCTCCCCCCTCTCTCCCCCCTCTCTCCCCTCCCTCTCTCCCCCCTCTCCTCCCTCTCCCCCCTCTCTCCCCTCCCTCTCTCCCCCCTCTCCTCTCTCTCTCCCCACTCTCCCCTCTCTCTACCCCCTCTCTACCCCCTCTCTCCCCTCTCTCTCCCCACTCTCCCCCCTCTCTCCCCCCTCTCTCCCCTCCCTCTCTCCCCCCTCTCCCCCCTCTCTCCCCCCTCTCCTCTCTCTCTCCCCCCTCTCTTCTCTCTCCCCACTCTCCCCTCCCTCTCTCCCCCCTCTCCTCTCTCTCTCCCCACTCTCCCCTCTCTCTACCCCCTCTCTCCCCTCTTTTTCCTCTCTCTCTAATGACGGGAAGTGTTAGACGTGTTAGACGAAGACAATGTCCACTCAGCTGACAGTCTTGGACAGAGGGGGGTTGTAGGATGGTGTGGAGATGGATAATCATGTCAAGTGTCCCCATGCCACCATCGAGGCTATTGTTAAACTCGCCAGTCAGCCAGTCACGGCAGTATCAATCTTTATCCATTTCTTCATCAGCGTGACCCAGCAGGGATGGGGGCCCACTCTTTCTTTTTCTGTCTCTCCTTTCATCTCCGGGTGGAAGAAAGACAGGAAGGAAAGAAGAAGAGAGATAAAGAAAGACACCTCTTCTTGGTGTCAGAGAATAAAACACCTCTTCTTGGTGTCAGAGAATAAAACACCTTGATTGGTGTCAGAGAGTAAAACACCTCTTCTTGGTGTCAGAAAATAAAACACCTTGATTGGTGTCATAGAATAAAATACCTCTTCTTGGTGTCAGTGAATAAAACACCTTGATTGGTGTCAGATATTAAAACACCTTGATTGGTGTCAGATAAAAAAAACCTTGATTGGTGTAAGAGGATAAAACACCTTGATTGGTGTCAGAGAATTAAAACACCTCTTCTTGGTGTCATATAATAAAACACTTCTTCTTGGTGTCAGATAATAAAACACCTCTTCTTGGTGTCAGAAATGTAAAACACCTTGATTGGTGTCAGAATCAGAGGTTCTTTGATGGATCGGTAGAGACCTGAGACAAGTTGGAGTCTTGTGATGATTTAACCCAACACATGTTGATGTGTTAATTAGAGACTGTAGATGCTGTACTAACATGTGTCTCTATTCTCCTATGTTTTTCTATCTGTGGATGAACAAACATGGGCCTTTTCTTTCCTATTCCACATGATAACCTGACCAATGATTTCCTATTCCACATGATAACCTGACCAATGATTTCCTATTCCACATGATAACCTGACCAATGATTTCCTATTCCACATGATAACCTGACCAATGATTTCCTATTCCACATGATAATCTGACCAATGATTTTCCTATTCCACATGATAACCTGACCAATGATGGGTGACGGATGTTTCCTCTCAGAGACCAGAATACAGGGGATGGAGAGGTGAGCATAACGTCACTGTTATCAATGCACTTCTCCTCCACTCTTCTTTTATCTGCAAGTGTTTTCCCTCAGACCAAGGAGGTAGGTTTTGTCTGTATGTATGTTGTCATTATCTGCTGCAGTATGTACAGTGTCTCTGTGTCTGTTGTTCAGAATGAAATGTGAACTACTCTCTGCTATAGAGACAAGATTCATCCACCATACAAAATCACATGTACACACACACACCCCTCCCTCCCCACTCACCTCAAACCACTAGCTCTGCACCCCCCCCCCCCCCCCTCCCCCCCACAGACACACACACACACACACACACACACACAAATTGTGGATCGGTCAGTGAAAGGAATCGTATTGGAGAAAGCCAGAAAGCCAAAAAGCTAGAAATCCAGAAAGCCAGGGAGCTGATCACAGCAACAAGGTCAAAACCATTGCTGCAGGAGGATGGAGAGTAGCCACCTGCCTGACTGCATGAAAGGCTGACTGGCTGAGGATGCCACATCTCTAATTGAAATGTTGTGATAAATTCTCCCTCCGGGTCAGATGTTACATGCTTCCTAATCAAGGGTCAGCCTGGGGGACATTGTGTGTGTGTGTGTGTGTGTGAGTGTGTGTGTGTGTGTGAGTTTGTCTCCAGTCTTTATAGTAACCACTAATTTGCTGCCACCAGGAGTTGATTTGGCCCAAGACTCAGTTGACCTCTGTTAGAGACTGAGACCACACATGCCGTGCTCACACACATGGTGTGCAAGCATTCACGCACGCACACACAAAGACACACACACTCAGGCCCCACATCAGCGGCCCAGGGTTAACGGCAGGCTACATGCCCTCTACCAGCAACGATCCTTTATTAAAATAAAAGCACCAGCTCATTTTTATTTTAGGAGTGAGGGCATGGGTTTGATTGAATCTATGAGGGGAATGATTCACCTTTTAGTTGGGGTGCCAGAGTTCACAATGAAACCAACACCAGGAGAACTGTCACTGACTGGAATAAATCAATGAAACCAACACCAGGAGAACTGACACTGACTGGAATAAAACAGATGGGGGCCAGAGACTTTAGCTAGTAGGTAACTAACTCATTAGGCAGGATTAGGCGGCCGCCTATAGCGGCAGAATGACGAGGGCAGCATTTTCTAAGATAAACTGACCAAGACGCACCTCCAACAACAACCCATGAAACCTAACATAATTCTGCCCCAAAACAATGACAATTACTCTCAACCATTGGCATATGGGCTTTTTAGGTGAGCGCTGTAGCTGCCCTTTGATAAGCAGTGCCCACTTTGTTAAAGGCAGGGGTGCAAAATATTTTCATTGTTCATTCCCAGCGCACCTCTCCAGGGTGCTGTTGGAGAGACCCATCTCTGCAGCGCTTCACCAACGTTCAGTAAAAAAATGTATCTAACATAAATCATGCAGCAGATATAGGATATAGTAGAAAGAGTACAGTTTGTGTAACTTTCTGTAACCTACAGGCTGGAGATAAAACGGATGACTAAAAAGACATCATGCAGGTTTCTCCCATCAAATAGCCGAACCTAAATGGAGCTCTCCCCCTGACAGGACAGGTCAAAGAAAAATGGACATTATGGAATGGACAATCACAGCTGTTGTCCAGGAGTTTCACCCTATTGTCATGATCAGTGGTCAGTTTGTATCCGTACATTTTTGACAAGCTGATCATAGTTTTATATGGATTTCTATTTTTAAAAGGTATATTCAGGTGGTATCATGATGTGTTTTCCTATGTTATGCTAATGGAATATGGTTCTCATTTGCTTTCGGTGTACGTCCTTATACAGTATACCCTGATTTCAATATATGTCCTTAAATACCATGATTTATAACACAAGACACTCGTTGCCTGTCTTCATATGTTAATGGAGAAAGAGTGGACAGGCCACCACACCAAGGTGTGTTCATATGTTAATGGAGAAAGTGTGTGCTGTTACTTGGACAGTATTCTAAAGGTTTTGTGACGCCAACTGTCTTTTATGACATCAGCTGTGACATCAGACCTGTTTAAGGTAATGAAGTAATGTTATGACCCTTTCACTTCTATAGATATGCATATTGCGGAGCCGTCTCAGAGCGTGTGTGTGTGTGTGTGCGCTTGTGTGTATGTGTGGTTGTGTGTTTGGTTGGTTGGTTGGTTGTGTGGGTGGGTGGGTGGGTGTGTGTGTGTGTGTGTGGGTGTGAACCCCGAGTCACAGCCTGGTGGCTACTCATCAGCTAGAATGGCTTGTAATTAGTTATTTAAAGGTGACTCTGTGGCGTGTATGCCCATGATGAATGCACCATGTATAGGGAGAGAGGGTCATGCATTGTGTCTTTTCCAATTAGAAAAGGGGTCTGTGGTTGTTGGACACAGGAAACAAGAACAATGTTACAGATGGATCGTTGTCAGGAGAGGGTGCATAGGTAGACCAAGACGCAGCGCAGGGATAGTAGTTTGACATTTTTATTTATACTATGTATAAACCAACACACATGTGCGAACTAACAAAACAAACAAACACACGATGAACAAACGTCACGTTACAAAACAAACAGGAAAAAACAGGAAATGAACGGACGTTATCAAATGTGCACTTACTCTCACCGTGACTTGCGAAATATACATATAACGATAACGACCCACACAGACGATGCGCTACAGCTGCCTCTAATTAGGGATCCCACACAAACCACCACCAGAAACAGAAAGAATAGACCTGTCAGACTCTGACCATGGATACATACAGAAGTAAATAGGCTTCTCCAGGGCCAGAGCCTGACAATCGTACAGAAACAGAAACATTGCATTAGAGGTAGATTTGTTCACTATTAGAAAAGGGTTTTGAGATTATGAACATAAATGCATAGTGACCAACAAACAGACCTTGGTTTGTATTAGTAATAAATATATAACCTCTTTGTTTCCCCAATGTTTGTTTATCATCACGGAATGTTTCAACCACGGAATGTTTCAACCACGGAATGTTTCAACCACGGAATGTTTCAACCACGGAATGTTTCAACCACGGAATGTTTCAACCACGGAATGTTTCAACCACGGAATGTTTCAACCAAGGAATGTTTCAACCACGGAATGTTTCAACCAAGGAATGTTTCAACCACGGAATGTTTCAACCACGGAATGTTTCAACCAAGGAATGTTTCAACCACGGAATGTTTCAACCACGGAATGTTTCAACCACGTAATGTTTCAACCACGGAATGTTTCAACCACAGAATGTTTCGACCACAGAATGTTCATTGTGTTGTTAGTTCCAGAAACTAAGGTCAACTGATAGCAAAACATTCAGTGGAACTCAGTGGAACTCAGTGGAACTCAGTGGAACTCAGTGGAACTCAGTGGAAGTCGTCAATATGCTTGTGTGATTATGGGTGGGTGGAGAAAGAGAGGTCTACTAAGAACTGTCAGTTATATCAAAGTTATTTTACAATGATTGGAGAAGCCACGGTCGGTTACATTTTGCAGTGACATTTTCATTGGGTTCTGCATACATTACCATCCGTTTTCCAACTTATAGGGTGCTTCCCAAATGATACCCTATGTGCCCTGGTTAAAAGTAGTGCACTATGTATGGGATAGTGTGCCAATTTGGCACTCATACATAATTAACTCTTTAGGTTACTACAGAGTAATGGCTTGACATGCCATTGACAAGGACCTTTGCATATTTAGACATCATTTGAATAATTTATTCCTCTTTCAGGAAACCATTTGTAACATGACCATATATGAGCGGCAGAGTGAACTTTAGTGCATACGGTTATTCAATAGAACCATTAGAGCTAGTTCATGAAAAGCTGAATATTAATTCAGCTGAAAAATATATGTTGAAATATACTGTATATTTGATATATTGATGGAAACATACGTATATTGAGATAGCAATAATATGAAATGGAAAATGTATATATATATATATATGTTATTTTTCTCTGGAATGTCTTAATTATAATGTCCATGAAAAATTCCAATCAAGAGAGGATTATGAGAATGAAAACCTTTACTTCTATTAAATTCCAAGATTAATTTCAAACAGTAATTAAAACAGAGATTATGGGATAGTGACGCTGAGACTATTACAGCTTTGTGATTGGCCTACAGGAGAAAATGATCTTTACAGCTTCTGATTGGCATACAGGAGAAAGTGATCTTTACAGCTTCTGATTGGCCTACAGGAGAAAGTGATCTTTACAGCTTCTGATTGGCATACAGGAGAAAGTGAGCTTTACACCTTCTGATTGGCCTACTGGAGAAAGTGAGCTTTACAGCTTCTGATTGGCCTACTGGAGAAAGTGAGCTTTACAGCTTCTGATTGGCCTACTGGAGAAAGTGAGCTTTACAGCTTCTGATTGGCCTACTGGAGAAAGTGATCTTTACAGCTTCTGATTGGCCTACTGGAGAAAGTGAGCTTTACAGCTTCTGATTGGCATACTGGAGAAAGTGAGCTTTACAGCTTCTGATTGGCCTACAGGAGAAAGTGAGCTTTACAGCTTCTGATTGGCCTACTGGAGAAAGTGAGCTTTCTATTTCATTAGACAAATTATTTGTCATGACTTGATTGATGGGATTACAGAATCAAAGCTATTTCAGCACTGCTTCATCATAATCTGACCACAATAACTCTTACCACAACTGTTCCATTCAATTCAAGGAGGATTTTTTCACTCATGCAAAACAACAATCAATCAATTCAGAAATAGCGCTGAAAACAATTCATTTCTCTAAGGTCCAATTTGATACAGGTCTTATTACCAGTGGTTATGTTATCACAAACTGATTTTAGAATGCAAAATATAACTGCAAAACTCAGTCTGTGGCTCTCCTCTTTGTAACTTTCAGTTTGCTCACAGTCGGAAATGGGGCAAGGTGTGGTGTGGTGTGATGTGTATCTGGTGTGGTGTGGTGTGGTGTGGTGTGGTGTGTGTCTGGTCTGGTGTGATGTGTATCTGGTGTGGTGTGGTGTGGTGTGGTGTGATGTGGTGTGATGTGTATCTGGTGTGGTGTGGTGTGGTGTGTGTCTGGTCTGGTGTGATGTGTATCTGGTGTGGTGTGGTGTGGTGTGGTGTGGTGTGTGTCTGGTCTGGTGTGATGTGTATCTGGTGTGGTGTGGTGTGGTGTGGTGTGATGTGTATCTGGAGTGGTGTGGTGTGGTGTGGTGTGGTGTGGTGTGAGTCTGGTGTGGTGTGGTGTGGTGTGTGTCTGGTGTGGTGTGGTGTGGTGTGGTGTGAGTCTGGTGTGGTGTGGTGTGGTGTGGTGTGTGTCTGGTGTGGTGTGGTGTGGTGTGTGTCTGGTGTGGTGTGGTGTGTATCTGGTGTGGTGTGGTGTGTATCTGGTGTGGTGTGGTGTGGTGTGGTGTATGTCTGGTGTGGTGTGTGTCTGGTGTGGTGTGGTGTGGTGTGAGTCTGGTGTGGTGTGGTGTGGTGTGAGTCTGGTGTGGTGTGGTGTGGTGTGCGTCTGGTGTGGTGTGGTGTGTATCTGGTGTGGTGTGGTGTGTATCTGGTGTGGTGTGGTGTGGTGTGGTGTATGTCTGGTGTGGTGTGTGTCTGGTGTGGTGTGGTGTGGTGTGAGTCTGGTGTGGTGTGGTGTGTGTCTGGTGTGGTGTGGTTTGTGTCTGGTGTGGTGGGGTGTGTGTCTGGTGTGGTGTGGTGTGTGTCTGGTGTGGTGTGGTGTGGTGCGTGTCTGGTGTGGTGTGTGTCTGGTGTGGTGTGGTGTGTGTCTGGTGTGCTGTGGTGTGTGTCTGGTCTGATGTAGTGTGTGTCTGGTCTGGTGTAGTGTGTGTCTGGTGTGGTGTGGTGTAGTGTGTGTCTGGTATGGTGTGGTGTGTGTCTGGTCTAGTGTGGTGGTGTCTGGTCTGGTATAGTGTGTGTCTGGTCTGGTGTAGTGTGTGTCTGGTATGGTGTGATGTGAGTCTGGTGTGGTGTGGTGTGTGTCTGGTGTGGTGTGGTGTGTGTCTGGTCTGGTGTGGTGTGTGTCTGGTCTGGTGTGTGTCTGGTGTGGTGTGGTGTGTGTCTGGTGTGGTGTGTGTCTGGTCTGGTGTGATGTGTGTCTGGTGTGGTGTGGTGTGTGTCTGGTGTGGTGTGGTGTGGTGTGTGTCTGGTGTGGTGTGTGTCTGGTGTGGTGTGTGTCTGGTGTGGTGTGGTGTGTGTCTGGTGTGGTGTGTGTCTGGTGTGGTGTGTGTCTGGTGTGGTGTGGTGTGTGTCTGGTGTGGTGTGGTGTGGTGTGTGTCTGGTGTGGTGTGTGTCTGGTGTGGTGTGTGTCTGGTGTGGTGTGGTGTGTGTCTGGTGTGGTGTGGTGTGGTGTGTGTCTGGTGTGGTGTGTGTCTGGTGTGGTGTGGTGTGGTGTGTGTCTGGTGTGGTGTGTGTCTGGTGTGGTGTGGTGTGTGTCTGGTGTGGTGTGGTGTGGTGTGTGTCTGGTGTGGTGTGTGTCTGGTGTGGTGTGTGTCTGGTGTGGTGTGTGTCTGGTGTGGTGTGGTGTGTGTCTGGTGTGGTGTGGTGTGTGTCTGGTGTGGTGTGTGTCTGGTGTGGTGTGTGTCTGGTGTGGTGTGTGTCTGGTGTGGTGTGTGTCTGGTGTGGTGTGGTGTGTGTCTGGTGTGGTGTGGTGTGGTGTGTGTCTGGTGTGGTGTGTGTCTGGTGTGGTGTGTGTCTGGTGTGGTGTGGTGTGTGTCTGGTGTGGTGTGGTGTGTGTCTGGTGTGGTGTGTGTCTGGTGTGGTGTGTGTCTGGTGTGGTGTGTGTCTGGTGTGGTGTGTGTCTGGTGTGGTGTGGTGTGTGTCTGGTGTGGTGTGGTGTGTGTCTGGTGTGGTGTGTGTCTGGTGTGGTGTGTGTCTGGTGTGGTGTGTGTCTGGTGTGGTGTGTGTCTGGTGTGGTGTGTGTCTGGTGTGGTGTGGTGAACGGTGTGATAGAGATTACAGACTTGGCCAGCAGGCTGACAAAAAGCCACAGTTTCCCCTTTGAGCCTCCTTGATCCAATCTGATTAAAGTGTGTCCATCTGCTGAGCATTACAGGGGTCGGCAGGGCCCTTTCCCTGGGACCCCCAAAGGCCCCTGAAGGGTTATTCACATCCCAAATGGCACCCTATTCCATATGTAGTACACTACTTTTGACCAGGGTGCCTAGAGCTCTGGTCAAAAGTAGTGCAATATGTAGGGAATATGGTACCAATTGGGACGTAAGCTTAGAGATGCTAATAGGGACTCTACCTCCAAGGAGGAGGCCACAAAGTCAGGCTAGCACCCGACTGGGATCTAACAATACACTGCTGAGAGAGGGGAGGAATAGGGGGTAGAGAGAGGGAGAGAGAGAAAGGAAGGAAGAGAGAGAGGATGAGAGAGAGAGAGAGAGAGAGAGAGAGAGAGAGAGAGGAGAGAGAGAGAGAGGAAGAGAGAGGGAGAGAGAGAGAGAGAGAGAGAGAGAGAGAGATAGGAAGAGAGACAGAGAGAGAGAGGAAGGAAGAGTGAGAGGATGAGAGAGGAGAGAGAGAGAGAGAGAGAGAGAGAGAGAGAGAGAGAGAGAGAGAGAGAGAGAGAGAGAGAGAGAGATAGGAGAGAGGGAGAGAGAAGAGGAGAGTGAGAGGATGAGAGAGGAGAGAGAGTGAGAGGATGAGAGGAGAGAGAGAGAGAGAGAGAGAGAGAGAGAGAGAGAGAGAGAGAGAGAGAGAGGAGAGAGAGGATGAGAGAGAGAGAGAGTGAGAGAGAGAGAGAGAGAGAGAGGAGAGAGAGAGTGAGAGAGAGAGTGAGAGAGAGAGAGAGAGAGGAGAGAGAGAGAGAGAGAGAGAGAGAGAGAGAGAGAGAGAGAGGGAGAGAGAGAGAGAGAGAGAGAGAGAGAGGGAGAGTAGACCGTCATTCCCTCTTTCTAGTGCCACATGGCGGAGGCCTGAATATGGGCCACTGGGGGCCTGTTAGGCTCATTGTTCCTCTCAGAATGACATGCGTCCTCACCATATGAACCTTGTTTAAATAGCTGTCCCTTTATCCACCCTCTCCACCCTCTCCACCCTCTCCATCCCCCAGTCCTAGTGGCAGATGTGTCTTTTATTCCCCTTTTTATTCAGGTCGGAATTCCTGATCTTGACGATTGAATGGGATTCTGTAGGATTAGGATACTTTAGCTGGATTATTGTTATTATTGTTGGTTTATGTCATACTTGTTGTTTGACAGGAGAACATGAGAAGGAGTGAGTTCATAATATGTTTGTTGGGTGCAGCTTTTGTTTGAGGCTTACCCCTACTTATCTTCATCCAGGAAATCAATATCTAAATAAATACCAATTAAACCCAAAGAGGATGTCAATATCAATATTAGAATGAAGCAGTAGGGGAAGCAGCACATGGTCTGTCCCTGATCAGATCCACCCTGAATATTATTGGCTCTGCAACAGTCAGCTGAACATAATGTTATTAACAATCAATAGTGCAAAATAACAGTGACAAAGAATGGCAGCAACACGAAAGAGAGACAGAGAGAGAGAGAGCCAGACAGACAGACAGAGAGAGAGAGAGAGAGAGAGAGAGAGAGAGACAGACAGAGACAGAGACAGAGAAGAGAGAGAAAGAGAGAGAGAGAGAGAGCCGAGAGACAGAGAGAGAGAGAGAGAGAGAGAGAGAGAGAGAGAGGAGAGAGAGAGAGAGAGAGAGAGAGAGAGAGAGAGAGAGAGAGAGAGAGAGAGAGAGAGAGCGAGACAGAGAGCATCTTATTTGTGTGTGGCCATTTGAGGAAGCTGACAGAAGGGCCTGGAATTACATTTTTGCATCTACTGTCAGTTAGAGTTTTTAGGTATTTTGGTCCTTTAACAATATTAGTACTTTCATAGAGTAAACATGAAAATGTCAAAAATGTAATGTAAATATATATTTAATTTTGTTTATCATTCTAAATGTAATGAATTTTTACCCATTTTAATTGGACATACATATTTTCACAACTCACTACATTGAATCACACATCATTTAAAAGCCCATTTTATAGAGAATGTTACAAACTGGACTATATGTATTAACTTACTTTGAAGAGATGGTGATTGGGTTTAAATAGACGTTTTTTTTGCGATTAGTAGGCTAAATACAGTGTACTTGTCCTTAACTGCCATTTTCCTGATAGTCAGACTCTTCCACAAGCAGCTTCAGAACTATCTACGTTCACCAAAGTTTGTGTGGTTTATATGTTGTGAAATTGTTATTCTAGAAAGCATTTTCTTTGTAAAAATGCGCCAGAAATGAGACATTTTAGAGACAGAAAGATGACAAAGGTATTTTTCCATGATCTGCTCTTTAAAAGTCCTGGAGTGTCTTAACAAAATGAAACAAAAATATATAGTCTGACTTCTTCCAGTGTTCCAGTGTCCAGAAAATGGATTTGCTGTATAAGCCAAAATATATGCATATTAAATTAGATGTTGCCTTATTTGCATATTCTAATACAATATTTCAGGAAAAAAAACTATTAGGGTGTGGTGCCTGGCCTTAACCTGTCGATTCTCTGGGTTCAAGGCCAATTGACCCTTGGAGGAGTAGCAACAGGGTGGTACCCAGGCAACCAGTCCAGTCATCATTTTATTTTCTGGTTCATCAAAGGGTAGCGGCCCCACCTCATCAATCTCATTCTCAGACACGGTAATTTGTCAATGTTCAGATCCAACAACAGAGAACAGAACAGAACAGAGCTACAGTTAACCAGAATGTTCCATCTGGGCTACATGATAAGCATTGGGTGGATAGAGCAATAGATTGTAGTCATCTCAAGATTTGAGAGCAGAATCTACTAAGTACTTTTGGAAGACCCACTGTGTCTTAGCATGGTGCTGAACATAGTTATATTACATCTCTATCAACCTACTGAACATAGTTATATTACATCTCTATCAACCTACTGAACATATTATATTACATCTCTATCAACCTACTGAACATAGTTATATTACATCTCTATCAACCTACTGAACATATTATATTACATCTCTATCAACCTACTGAACATATTATATTACATCTCTATCAACCTACTGAACATAGTTATATTACATCTCTATCAACCTACTGAACATAGTTATATTACATCTCTATCAACCTACTGAATATAGTTATATTACATCTCTATCAACCTACTGAATATATTATATTACATCTCTATCAACCTACTGAACATAGTTATATTACATCTCTATCAACCTACTGAACATAGTTATATTACATCTCTATCAACCTACTGAACATATTATATTACATCTCTATCAACCTACTGAACATATTATATTTCATCTCTATCAACCTACTGAACATCTCTGCTTCAGAGTCAACTTCCTAGCGACTCATACACAACCCCCCCAGATGAAAGAAATAATCCATTATCCCCTCTGTTTCCTTATATATCAGTTGATAGCACATCAATTCATGGCCAGTTTATGGGACATGTAATCTATTCCATCCTATTCCATCTTATTCCATCCTATTCCATCATAACACTAACTTCAATACAACGCAAGCTGAAAATGAAAATCCATCGACGTACAGCCCTGCTCTTGGTTGTCATGGTGAACTTGTCTTGCGGTCGTGGGGTCTTGAGTGGGCGTGTGACTGGGTGGTATGGCCCTCCCCCATTCTACTTTGTTTGAGATCCGACTGACAGTTTAATAGATTGACGATTGACCCTGGGGTCACAGCAAATAAAAAGTTGTAGGGTCTAATTAACCAGTACAATTATAAAGGAAACAGGGGAGTCATACCATACAAATGTTGCTGGCAGATTAAAAACCGAGAAAGGTGGCAGAAATAATAAGAAGAGAACACTCGCACCCACCATGCAGACACCCATACACATCACTAGAGAAGATAACCTCCTCTCCCTCCATATCCCCACATCACTAGAGAAGATAACCTCCTCTCCCTCCATATCCCCACATCACTAGAGAAGATAACCTCATCTCCCTCCATATCCCCACATCACTAGAGAAGATAACCTCCTCTCTCCCTCCATATCCTCACATCACTAGAGAAGGTAACCTCCTCTCTCCCTCCATATCCCCACATCACTAGAGAAGGTAACCTCCTCTCTCCCTCCATATCCCCACAACACTAGAGAAGATAACCTCATCTCTCCCTCCATATCCTCACATCACTAGAGAAGGTAACCTCCTCTCTCCCTCCATATCCCCACATCACTAGAGAAGATAACCTCCTCTCCCTCCATATCCCCACATCACTAGAGAAGATAACCTCCTCTCCCTCCATATCCCCACATCACTAGAGAAGATAACCTCCTCTCTCCCTCCATATCCCCACATCACTAGAGAAGATAACCTCCTCTCCCTCCATATCCCCACATCAATAGAGAAGATAACCTCCTCTCCCTCCATATCCCCACATCACTAGAGAAGATAACCTCCTCTCTCCCTCCATATCCTCACATCACTAGAGAAGGTAACCTCCTATCCCTCCATATCCCCACAACACTAGAGAAGATAACCTCCTCTCTCCCTCCATATCCCCACATCACTAGAGAAGATAACCTCCTCTCTCCCTCCATATCCTCACATCACTAGAGAAGGTAACCTCCTCTCCCTCCATATCCCCACATCACTAGAGAAGATAACCTCCTCTCCCTCCATATCCCCACAACACTAGAGAAGATAACCTCCTCTCTCCCTCCATATCCTCACATCACTAGAGAAGGTAACCTCCTCTCTCCCTCCATATCCCCACATCACTAGAGAAGATAACCTCCTCTCCCTCCATATCCCCACAACACTAGAGAACATAACCTCTCCTCTCCCTCCATATCCCCACATCACTAGAGAAGATAACCTCTCTCCCTCCATATCCCCACATCACTAGATAAGATAACCTCCTCTCTCCCTCCATATCCCCACATCACTAGAGAAGATAACCTCCTCTCTCCCTCCATATCCCCACATCACTAGAGAAGATAATCTCCTCTCCCTCCACATCCCCACATCACTAAAGAAGATAACCTCTCCTCTCCCTCCATATCCTCACATCACTAGAGAAGATAACCTCCTCTCAATCCATATCCCCATATCACTAGAGAACATAACCTCCTCTCCCTCCATATCCCCACATCACTAGAGAACATAATCTCCTCTCCCTCCACATCCCCACATCACTAGAGAACATAACCTCCTCTCCCTCCATATCCTCACATCACTAGAGATAATCTCCTCTCCCTCCATATCCCCACATCACTAGAGAAGATAACCTCCTCTCCCTCCATATCCCCACATCACTAGAGAACATAACCTCCTCTCCCTCCATATCCCCACATCACTAGAGAACATAACCTCCTCTCCCTCCATATCCCCACATCACTAGAGAAGATAACCTCCTCTCCCTCCATATCCCCACATCACTAGAGAACATAACCTCCTCTCCCTCCATATCCCCACATCACTAGAGAACATAACCTCCTCTCCCTCCATATCCCCACATCACTAGAGATAACCTCCTCTCCCTCCATATCCCCACATCACTAGAGAACATAACCTCCTCTCCCTCCATATCCCCACATCACTAGAGAAGATAACCTCCTCTCTCCCTCCATATCCCCACATCACTAAAGAAGATAACCTCTCCTCTCCCTCCATATCCCCACATCACTAGAGAAGATAACCTCCTCTCCCTCCATATCCCCACATCACTAGAGAAGATAACCTCCTCTCCCTCCATATCCCCACATCACTAGAGAAGATAACCTCCTCTCCCTCCATATCCCCACATCACTAGAGAAGATAACCTCCTCTCTCCCTCCATATCCCCACATCACTAAAGAAGATAACCTCTCCTCTCCCCCCATATCCCCACATCACTAGAGAAGATAACCTCTCCTCTCCCTCCATATCCCCACATCACTAGAGAACATAACCTCCTCTCCCTCCATATCCCCACATCACTAGAGAACATAACCTCCTCTCCCTCCATATCCCCACATCACTAGAGATAACCTCCTCTCCCTCCATATCCCCACATCACTAGAGAACATAACCTCCTCTCCCTCCATATCCCCACATCACTAGAGAAGATAACCTCCTCTCCCTCCATATCCCCACATCACTAGAGAAGATAACCTCCTCTCTCCCTCCATATCCCCACATCACTAGAGAAGATAACCTCCTCTCTCCCTCCATATCCCCACATCACTAGAAAAGATAACCTCCTCTCTCCCTCCATATCCCCACATCACTAGAGAAGATAACCTCCTCTCCCTCCATATCCCCACATCACTAGAGAAGATAACCTCCTCTCTCCCTCCATATCCCCACATCACTAGAGAAGATAACCTAATCTCTCCCTCCATATCCCCACATCACTAGAGAAGATAACGTCCTCTCTCCCTCCATATCCCCACATTACTAGAGAAGATAACCTCCTCTCTCCCTCCATATCCCCACATCACTAGAGAAGATAACCTCATCTCTCCCTCCATATCCCCACATCACTAGAGAAGATAACCTTGTCTCCCTCCATATCCCCACATCACTAAAGAAGATAACCTCTCCTCTCCCTCCATATCCCCACATCACTAGAGAAGATAACCTCCCTCCCTCCATATCCCCACATCACTAGAGAACATAACCTCCTCTCTCCCTCCATATCCCCACATCACTATAGAACATAACCTCCTCTCTCCCTCCATATCCCCACATCACTAGAGAAGATAACCTCCTCTCTCCCTCCATATCCCCACATCTTTAGAGAAGATAACCTCCCCTCTCCCTCCATATCCCCACATCACTAGAGAACATAAGCTCCTCTCCCTCCATATCCCCACATCACTAGAGAAGATAACCTCCTCTCTCCCTCCATATCCCCACATCACTAGAGAACATAACCTCCTCTCCCTCCATATCCCCACATCACTAGAGAACATAACCTCCTCTCCCTCCATATCCCCACATCACTAGAGAACATAACCTCCTCTCCCTCCATATCCCCACATCACTAGAGAAGATAACCTCCTCTCTCCCTCCATATCCCCACATCACTAGAGAAGATAACCTCCTCTCTCCCTCCATATCCCCACATCACTAGAGAAGGTAACCTCCTCTCTCCCTCCATATCCCCACATCACTAGAGAACATAACCTCCTCTCCCTCCATATCCCCACATCACTAGAGAAGATAACCTCCTCTCTCCCTCCATATCCCCACATCACTAGAGAAGGTAACCTCCTCTCTCCCTCCATATCCCCACATCACTAGAGAACATAACCTCATCTCTCCCTCCATATCCTCACATCACTAGAGAAGATAACCTCCCCTCTCCCTCCATATCCCCACATCACTAGAGAAGATAACCTTCTCTCTCCCTCCATATCCCCACATCACTAGAGAAGATAACCTTCTCTCTCCCTCCATATCCTCACATCACTAGAGAAGATAACCTCATCTCTCCCATCATATCCCCACATCACTAGAGAAGATAACCTCCTCTCTCCCATCATATCCTCACATCACTAGAGAAGACAGAAAAGGAGAGAAAGAGTGGGACAGCAGGGTCAGCAACACCTCCCCCTCTATCTTCCCTCTCTCCCTCAATCTCTCTCTCTACTCGCTCCCTCTCCCTCCTTTTATCGCTCTCCTCTCTCTCTCCTTTTCTCTCCCTCCGTCTCTCTCCCTACGCTCCTCTCTCTCTCTCTTTCTCTCTCTCCGTCTGTCTCTCTCTCTCTCTCCGTCCGTCCGTCTGTCTGTCTGTCTGTCCGTCTGTCCGTCTGTCCTCTCTCTCTCCCTCCATCTCCTGCCATCTGCAATCAGATTGTTAGCATGTCAACTCAATCTGTTAGGATCCCTGGAGTGGTGCTTTGTCAAGCGTCCCCCCCTCCTCCTCTCTCTCTCTTTCTCTCTTGTTCTCTCTCTCTCTCTCTCTCTCTCTCTCTCTCTCTCTCTCTCTCTCTCTCTCTCAAGTGGCGCTCCGTCAAGCGTGAGGACTGCCGGATGTCCTTTAACAACCAGTCAGCAAGTCACTCAGCCTGGTCAGGAGACAGGTACTGGGGCCTCTCTGTCTCTTTCTGTCTCTTTCTTTCTCTTTCTCTTTCTCTTTCTCTCTCTCTCTCTCTCTCTCTCTCTCTCTCTCTCTCTCTCTCTCTCTCTCTCTCTCTCTCTCTCTCTCTCTCTCCCCCTATCTCTCTCTCTCTCTCTCTCCCCCTATATCTCTCTCTCTCTCTCTCTGTAATTTTGTCAGCCCAGCTCCTCAGTCACACGTCCTCTCTGATCAAACGGACAGAGTTGAAGGGCAGGGAGGAGAGGAACCTTTATTTGTCTCTGACCTGACCTCTGTGAACCCAGCATGAGTAGGAGGAGGAAGGAGGGGGTGGAAGAGGAGAAGGAGGACATGGAGGAGGAAGGAGGGGTGGGGAGTAGGAGAAGCAGGAAGGAGGAGGAGGAGGAGGAGGAGGAGGAGGAGGAGGACAGACAGATGGCACAGCTCAGTCTCTTTGCAGTACGACAGTGTGGCCACTAGATGACACCCTGAGATAGCCCGCATTTTATTGATTTATTAAAATTCTGTTATGAACAGTGATATCATAATTAGGACCTAGGCACAAAATAACCCCTACCTGGAGTTTAATTGGTACATAGTCATTTTTGTTAGTGATATCAGCTAGCCTCAATGCCCTATGTAGGCTAGACCATAATAGTATAGTATAGTATAATGTAGTATAATGTAGTATAATGTAGTATACTATAGTATAGTATAATGTAGTATAACATAGTATATTATAATATAGTATAGTGTAATGTAATATAATACAGTATAGTATAATATGGTGTGGCAGATGGCAGGGAGGGGTAAGGGGAGTGGTGATTGTTGGTAGATATCTTGTAGCCCTCTGGCTCCACCACCAAGTCTTATATGGACTTCCTGCCCCAATGAGGCAAGCCTGTGGATCATGAAGCCATTGAGTGCTTGGGGGATAAAAGATGAAGTGGACTCCACAAACAAACGTAGAGGGCGAGAGCGTGTTAGGGAGAGTATGAAATCCTGCCCCGGTATGGTTACGCCTTGATTAGCAGGGCGTCCCCCCGATCACAACTGCATGATCTGATTAGATTGGCCAAGAGCTGACTAACCACTGGATCACTGACGCTCACGCCCATCGAGAAAGTGGTCATAGATACATTTCTACGCTCTCTCAGGTTCGAAGCTAAAAAGTTAGCAAGCCAAGCCAAGCCAACCCGCGCGGATCAGCTGGTGGAACTGGTGGAAGGTGAACTGGTGGAAGGTCAAGAGGTGGCTTTGGAGGTCCTGCGCTGCGGACAAGAAGGGAAGGCTGAACCCTTCACTCGCCCGAAGGAATGAAAAAGGACGGAGGACCACACCTGGACCCCAGCCAAGTATGGATGGACACCAGCAGCCAGCTCCTCAAGACGACGCACCTTCCTGAACCTGGACAGCAGGAAGTGCTACGAGTGTGGCGAGCCGGGACTGGAACTGTCCCAACCGCGATGTCCCAATGCCTTCGGCCTCAGCCAGTGAGGTAACCACCGGTCATCCCTGCGGCTTGCTGATGGCATGCTGGGCTGAGGAGAGTAGTCCTTCCCCTGTCACACCGGTAAGAGCCAATGGAAAGGACACCACGGCACTTTTGGACTCAGGGAGTATGGTGACCCTGATCCGACCTGACTTCGCCCAGTCTCCGAACCTGACTGACACAGTGGCCATCACATGCATACACTGTGAGACCAAGGACTACCCTACCACACTCCTCCAACTACAGACCACAAAGGGACAACACACGGGCCAGTGGGAGTCATCCCGAACCTGCCTGTGCCTGTGCCGGAACCAGAAGGGAGGAGGAAGCTGGAGAGGCGGGAGGGACACCAGAAGGAGGGATGCTCGGATGTGTAGATTGCAGGAAGTGGACCCCCAGGCATCAACAGAACCCCTCTCTGAGGGAGAGGAGGGTGAAGCAAGACTGGAGGAGGGTGAAGCAAGACTGGAGGAAGTTGAGGCAAGTCTGGATTACATTTCCGTCCCTTTTAAGCAGGATCGCCATGGACCTGGTGGGACCTCTACCCAAGAGCAACAGAGGGCACCAATACATCCGGGTGATTCTGGATTATCCCACCAGGTACCCAGAAGCCATTCCCCTGTGCACCAAGGGAATCGCACGTGAGTTAGTAATGCTGTTCTCCCGAGTAGGCATCCCCGACGAGATCTTAACTGACCAGGGAACCCCGTTCAAGTCGCGAATCATGAAGGATCACTGTAAACTAATGAAAATAACCCAGTTGTGCACCTCAGTGTATCACCCGCAGACCGAGGGATTGGTGGAAAGATTCAATCAAACCCTGAAGCAGATGCTAAAGAAGGTGATGGCGGAGGACGGAAGGAATTGGGACCAGCTACTACCCTACCTGGTGTTCTCAATCCGAGAAGTGCCCCAAGCTTCAACAGTGTTCTCTCCCTTTGAACTCCTGTTCGGGAGACGACCCCGAGGACTACTGGACATGGCTAAAGAAGCCTGGGAACAGCAACCGTCGCCCCATCGAACCATGGTGGAACACGTGGAAGACATGAGAGACCAGATGGCAACCCTGTGGCCCCTGGTACGGGAACACATGCTGGAGGCCCAGGAGGCTCAAGCGCGAGTGTATAACAGAGGGGCACAACGAAGAGACTTCCAGCCAGGAGACAAAGTGTTGGTGTTGGTCTCCACCTCAGAATGTACGTTTCTCGAAGCCATCGAGAAGGTGGGTAAATTTAACTATAGGGTCAGACAGCCAGGACGTAGGCGGAAGCAAGGAGCAAGGAGAGAGGCCGTCAGGACCGAGGTAAAAACTATGTTTGAAGCTGATATCATTGAAGAGTCCAATAGTGAGTGGTGCAGCCCCATAGTTGTGGTGCTGATACCAGATGGCACCATTCGCTTATATAATGATTTTAGAAAGATAAATTAAATCTCAAAGTTCGACCCCTACCCCATGCCCCGAATTGATGAACTAATCAAACGGCTAGGGAACGCCCGATTTATCAGTACGCTTGACCTGACGAAGGGTTATTGGCAGGTGCCCTTAGCTCCCGAGGCACGGGAGAAAACTGCTTTCGCCACCCCTAACGGGCTGTTCCATTACAAGAAGCTTCCCTTTGGGTTGCACTGGGCCCAGGCCACCTTCCAGAGGTTGATGGACCGAGTTCTCCGTCCCCATCATGAGTACGCGGCAGTCTACCTCAATGACATTGTAATCCATGGGAGCCAGTGGGAGATCTATCTACATCATGTGAGCGCAGCGTCAGGGATAAAAGATGAAGTGGGCTGCACAAACAAACGGAGAGAGAGAGAGAGAGAGAGAGAGAGAACAAGAGAGAGAGAGAGAGAGAGAGAGAGAGAGAGAGAGAGAGAGAGAGAGAGAGAGAGAGAGAGAGAACGGGAACGAGAGAGAGAACGAGAACGTGTTACGGAGAGTATGAGAAGTGAGCTAATTATTGGTGTGATTACCTGTTGTGACCTGGACTGTCTGATTACCCCCACTGTGTACCGAACTGGTTTGGCTGAGGACCCGGTTTTGGATTACCCCTAGATAACGGTCAACGGACAACGGACAACGGACAACGGACAACGGACAACGGACAACGGACAACGAGAACGGATTGTGGACTGGGAACTGGTTGAGGAATTACCCCCTTTCCCACTCTGTGTAAATAATAAATTCCCCATTTGCATTCTAGTTGTGCTTCCTGTGCGTGTTTTGTTAATGAATTTGGTGACATGGAAACCCCACACCCTTGAGCCTGCTACAATAGTATAGTATAGTATAATATAGTATAGCATAATATTGTATAGTATATTATAATATAGTATAGTATAGTTTAATGTAGTATAATATAGTATAGTATAGTATAATTTAGTATGAGTATAGTATAGTATACGTCATTTAATGTAGTATAATATAATATAGTATAGTATAATGTAGTATAATACAGTATAGTATACGTGATTTAATGTAGTATAATATAATATAGTATAGTATAATGTAGTATGAGTATAGTATAGTATATGTGATTTAATGTAGTATAATATAATATAGTATAGTATAATGTAGTATAATATAATATTGTATAGTTTTATATAGTATAGTATTGTATAGTATAATGTATTAAAATATAGTATTGTGTAATGTAGTATAATATAGTATAGTATAATATAGTATTGTAAAGTATTATGTAGTATAGTATAATATAGTATAATAGCTCAGAGTATTACTGACAGTACTACTAACACCTTAGTCACGTCAGTCATTTAATTTTTCTATCTCCACATTATTAGCCACTCTCCAAACCTCCTCAAGACAGAAATTAGACAGGATTAGCCTGAAGAGAGATAGAGGCTTACTTCAGCCCTGTTTCTGAGGCCACTTATTCCTCTAGACTGAGAGAGAGAGGCTCTCTAGGATGTAGGTTACTTCAGCCCAGTTTCTGAGGCCACATCTTCCTCTAGATTGCAGGTAGCGGATTAAGGAGTATATGCACTCACTATATTATTGGCTGCACTTACGTGGAGTGTTCCATCATTACCTTAAGGCTTATGGCCTTGGAGTATAGAGGGAGAGGATGCCAGGGCACTGCTCTCTCTCTTCTCTCCCCTCTCTCTTCGCTCTCTCTCTCTCTCTCCTCTCCTCCCCTCTCCTCTCTCTCATCTCTCTCTCCTCTCTCCTCCCTCTCCTCTCTCTCCTCCCTCTCCTCCCTCTCCTCTATCTCCTCTCTCTCTCTCCTCTCCTCCCTCTCCTCCTCTCCTCTCTCTTTCCATCCCCAGTCCTTTGTATTTCACCCGTTACCATGGAAAATAATTGAATAGAATCTCAGCCTCATTGTTGCCCAGGTGGTAATGTAATAGTTCTAACTCCTTCTGGTTTTACATACTAGGCCTTTACAACCTGAGTTGGACGGTACTGAAGGAATTGATGCTCGCTAGGTTTTAATATAGCAAAATATATGTGCTTGTAAAAATGTTTTCACTTTGTTATTATGGGGTATTGTGTGTAGATGGGTGAGAATTTTATATTTATTTAAACCATTTAGAATTCAGGCTGTAACAACCAAATGTATTTCTGTGCATCTTGGGACAGTATACAAGGTAAAAGGTGAAGGTGAATTTCTTCTGATTTGGTAGCAAATTTTGCCATTGTCTAGAAATATGTAACTGTGTTAAGAAAAATACACAGCCATTCACCTCATATTTATGTCTGACAACGTTTGCTGCATACAGATTGTTCACTACATTCCTTTGACAAATGCCAATGTCATTCACAAAGAAACAAAACTGTTCAATCTCTCTCTAAGTGAGTGTGTGCAGTAACAGTACATGCCAATCATCACCCACACTGTCTAGCCTAAATAACTGCCCGTACTGTACGGTGACTTTTAACCAACCAGATAATGGTGACTATTTTTGGCAAGTTCGAGAATTATAAAATATTTTTCAGTAAAACTGAAAAAGAGTAAAAAAAATATATATCAGAAAATGGCAAAATAAATATTTGCACACAACCATGTCTGGTATAAAAGACAAGTTTAACTAAAAAACAAACGCTAGCGTGGTAATATGTCATATGTCATCTCTGGTCATGTAATGGTGGCTCTACCAGGTAAATCTATCACGTAGCTTCACCTATTGGACAACAGGTTAACGCTCATCATCCTGAAATATGGAGTTGGGAAAAGGTTACGTTTGACAAATGCATAAGTTGTGGAAATTAAACACCAGTATTTATGCAAAAAGCCTGCGCATCCCGGGTGCTTCAGAGCCTAAGCCCTCCCAATCCTTTCCCATTCTCCAGGATCCTGCATGTAAAGTAATCCATTAGTGTCAGGAGAGAGAGAGAGAGAGAGAGAGAGGGCTGCTGGGGGATTTGAAGTGGACACCTGTCCATTAAGAAGAAGCGTTTCAGCCCATTGGAGACAGCTCATCGCTGAAATTATTTGCCCAAATTAAATTCAGCCCAAATGTATTGGAATTCATATTTATATATTTTTTTTATCTTTTCGTTTACTCGCTCTGCCTTTTCTGTATGGTTCACAACATGCCATGCTTTTCTCCACTTTAAAAAGTGGTTGTAAATGGGACTGTTGCTAGTTTTGCAATAAGTTAGTAGTGTCTACAATTTACAGAGAGTAGCTAGGTTTCCATTCAACTGGCGACAGTTTTTATGCAGATTATAAAATCTGCATAAAAACAATGTTCAAATATATTCCCAGCAGAAGAGTGTTTCCACCAAACTGACTTGTTGCAGATTAAAGGATGTGTGTGATGACTTAAAAATAACCTTGTTGTGGTTAAATTCAAGTTAAATGGGTTTCCTTAGCATTTAAAACTCTACTAATGTTTTTTTCAGTATAAGTGTTGCGTCATATAAGCTTGTGCTTGCTCTGGCTCTAGCCAACAGCTTGCAGATAAAGTATAGCCTACATGGTGAGAATATTATGGACAAAAGAGCAAGATTATTTTTATTTGTCAAACGGCAGCCAAGCATCGATCATCATGTCACCAGAATAACACCCTCGATATTTATTGGAAAGAAGCATCAAGTTCATCACCCTGCACTTTCACCACCCTGTGAAGTTCATCATAACCGACTGGATAAAAACAGGTTGAATCAATGTTGTTTCCACATCATTTCAACCCCAAAAATTAAATGTGATGACATTGAATCAACATGGAAAAATGTTGGGATTTGCAAAAAGTCATCAACGTAAGGGAATTTCGTATTTTTTTCACATAACTTTTAAACTAAATATTTGGTTGATTTCACGTTAAATTCACATTAGTTGACAACTCAACCAAATGTAAATCAAAAATAAATGTTGAACTGATGTCTGTGCCCAGTGGTACTCAACATAATCTGGATATGTGTGCAACAAAATAGTTCAACATTCACCTTTTGCTGTCTTTTCTCTCAAGCTGTCTGCACATACAGTTTGATGCATATGATGGATAAATGCAACTCATGCACCACACAGAACACACTGCAACTGGCTCTGGAACGCAATGCTGAAAGGCAAACACAGCATAGTTAACCATGCAAATATTTTTTTATTTATATTAACGTGCAATAAATTTATAATATTTTCACCTAACACTCTATAACAATGTATAGTGTACATATTCAGTCATTCACTCATACTACGCAATGCATTTCTATAGCTTTTTGCACTCCAGACTTTGTGTATTTTTATACTTTTTCATATTGCCACACTATGTATCATGTATCGTGTATCTGTCTTTTGTGTATTTCGTTCTGGCATCTACTACTACTACTACTACTACTACAACTATCTATCTACTGTCTCATAATGCTACAAGTTCAAATGTAGTGTATTTGTTTTAAATGCTAGGTTGGCTTCACAACATCCTTGGTTGTTTTCTGTTTACTGTATTTACAGTACATGTCCTTGGTTGTTTTCTGCTTACTGTATTTACAGTACATGTCCTTGGTTGTTTTCTGCTTACTGTATTTACAGTATATGTCCTTGGTTGTTTTCTGCTTACTGTATTTACAGTACATGTCCTTGGTTGTTTTCTGTTTACTGTATTTACAGTACATGTCCTTGGTTGTTTTCTGCTTACTGTATTTACAGTACATGTCCTTGGTTGTTTTTCTGCTTACTGTATTTACAGTACATGTCCTTGGTTGTTTTTCTGTTTACTGTATTTACAGTACATGTCCTTGGTTGTTTTCTGCTTACTGTATTTACAGTACATGTCCTTGGTTGTTTTTCTGCTTACTGTATTTACAGTACATGTCCTTGGTTGTTTTTCTGCTTACTGTATTTACAGTACATGTCCTTGGTTGTTTTTCTGCTTACTGTATTTACAGTACATGTCCTTGGTTGTTTTTCTGCTTACTGTATTTACAGTACATGTCCTTGGTTGTTTTTCTGCTTACTGTATTTACAGTACATGTCCTTGGTTGTTTTCTGCTTACTGTATTTACAGTACATGTCCTTGGTTGTTTTTCTGCTTACTGTATTTACAGTACATGTCCTTGGTTGTTTTTCTGCTTACTGTATTTACAGTACATGTCCTTGGTTGTTTTTCTGCTTACTGTATTTACAGTACATGTCCTTGGTTGTTTTTCTGCTTACTGTATTTACAGTACATGTCCTTGGTTGTTTTCTGCTTACTGTATTTACAGTACATGTCCTTGGTTGTTTTTCTGCTTACTGTATTTACAGTACATGTCCTTGGTTGTTTTTCTGCTTACTGTATTTACAGTACATGTCCTTGGTTGTTTTTCTGCTTACTGTATTTACAGTACATGTCCTTGGTTGTTTTTCTGCTTACTGTATTTACAGCACGTCATTGTCTTCATGATAGGACAACGTAATCAACCCGATTTTATTTGCAGTATTTATTCATGTAATGTTAATGACTGTTTTACTGTGTAATGTTGGTTACAGAGGGCCATATATGAAGCCACCCACTGGGCAAAAACTGGTTGAATGAGGTTGTTTCCACTTCATTTCAACAAAATAAATTATATGTGATGACGTTGAATTAACGTGGAACACTGATTGGATTTTTAAAAAGTTATAATGATAAGGGAATTTCGCCCAACTTTGAACATAAATCCAATGACAGGGTGAATTTTTTTGTTGATTTCACATTGAATTCACGTCAGTTGACAACTCAACCAAATGTGAATTAAATGCTGAACTGACATCTTTGCCCAGTGTGGAACCATTCAAACTTTTGGGGTTTTATATAGCATGTCTTCTAGCAGTGTGTCTGAACTTCTGTGTTCTCCTAATGTACAGTCAACAGCCTGAGGGGACATGTTGTAGCGTGCTAGGGGAGCAGCTTCCCTCCTCCTCATGTTTCCATATTAATCAGACCCAGCGACTGTCACAGGACATCTAGGTACATTCACTGTCCACAGCCTTCTCTCCACGGCTGAGTGTCAAATGGCACCCTATTCCCTATGTAGTGCACTACTTTAGACCAGGGCCCATGGGGTAGTAGTGCACTACATAGGGAATAGGGTGCCATTTGAGATGTAGACCATGACTGGGTGTCAGCTTACCACAGCCAAATCAGACTGGGGGATAGAGAGGTGGACGTGTAAGGGAGAAGATCAGGAGGGAGGGAGGGGGATGGAGGGAGGGAGGGGGAGGAGGGAGGGAGGGAGGGGTAGAAAATGGCGGCTGTGTCGCAAATGATACCCTATTCACGATGTTTGACCAGGGCCAATATGGAAATAGGGTGCCATTAGGGACACATACAGTATAGAGCCTCCTGATCCCTGGCTACCAGACCAGGCTGAGCAGAGGACTGAGGGGGCTTTCTGGGCTTTCTACAGACACATTATACCAATGAGGTTTAGGCTTAAAGGCCCTCGCTGCTGATGAACCAACACTAAGGAAATAAACCCACTCAGAGGACAGGAGCTCAGTCCTTGAAATTAATTAGACTATGCTACCAGCACCAGTAGCCTGTTTAAACCAGCCTGAATGCTGCTAAAACTAAAGAGCACAAGTTAGCCTGTTTAAACCAGCCTGAATGCTACTAACACTAACAAGCCTGTTTAAACCACGAGGTGGCCGAGAGAGAGAATTTGTGAGGTACAAAAAACACTTTGATGGTTCGACCTCTTTTCTGTGTTCAGATGCATGCAGTCGTTGAGCTGTGTGTCTGTGTGTCTGTGTGTGTGTGTGTGTGTGTGTGTGTGTAGCCAGGGATGTAGTGGTACAGAAAATAGGTTGGGGGAAATCTACCTCCAACCGTTGCAGGCTTGTTGAGCTTCACACAATCCCAGGATAATTAACAACACCTATTTAACAGAGTGTCTTCTGCCAGGACAGCTGGAGGTTATGGGAGGCAATAAGAGAGCCCTGGTTGGCTAGCTGGCTGGTTCTGCTCTCTGGTTGGCTAGCTGGCTGGTTCTGCTCTCTGGTTGGCTGACTGGCTGGTTCTGCTCTCTGGCTGGCTGACTGGCTGGTTCTGCTCTCTGGCTGGCTGGCTGATTCTAATCTCTTGCTGCCTGACTGGCAAGTTCTGCTATCTGGCTGACTGGCTGGATCAGCTCTCTGGTTGGCTGGCTGGTTCTGCTCTTTGGCTGTCTGGATCTGCTCTCTGGCTGACTGGCTGGTTCTGCTCTCTGGCTGGCTGACTGGCTGGATGGTTCTGCTCCCTGGCTGACTGGCTGAGTGTCTGGTTCTTCTCTCTGGCTGCCTGGCTTGCTGGCTGGTTCTGCCCTTTGGCTAGCTCACTGGCTGGTTCTGCACTCTGGCTGGCTGATTCTGCTCTCTGGCTGGCTGACTGGTTCTGCTCTCTGACTGGCTGGCTAGTTCTAATCTCTGGCTGTCTGACTGACTGGTTCTGCTCTCTGGCTGGCTGGTTCTGCTCTCTGGCTGGCTGGCTGGCTGGTTCTGCTCTCTGGCTGTCTGGCTGGCTGCTATGCATGTTGAATGCCCATCCTATAAGCGTGCTGAAAGTCTGTTGTTTGACTGGTTCTGCTCTCTGGCTGGCTGGATGACTGGTTCTTCTCTCTGAATGACTGGTTGACTGTAAGACTGGTTCTTCTCTCTGGTTGAATGGCTGGCCGGCTAGCTGGAGAGCTGACTGGCTGGCTGGATGACTGGCAGGATAGATGGTTGGCTGGCTGGCTGGCTGGTTAGCTGGCTGGGTAGATATGTGTTTGGCTGGGTGGCTACTTGGCTGATTTTCTGGATGGATGGCTGACCGGCTGGCTGGTGGTCTGTTTGGCTGACTGGCTGGCTGGGTGTTTGGGTAGCTGGCTGGCTGTGTGACTGGCTGCTTTATTGTCTGGCTAGCTTGTTGGCTGGCTGGCAGGCAGGTTTGTTGGTTGTTTGGCTGGCTGGCTGGCAGATGGAATGGCTGGCTGGATGAGTGACTGACTGACTACTGGCTGGCTGGGTGGCTGGCTGGCTTGTTGGCCGTTTTGCTGGCTGGCTGGCAGGCTCCTGTCTGGGTTAGAGGGATTTCAGCTGGCTCTGTAGCATATAGGATTTGTTTCACCTCTTTGTTTCCTAAGCCTAAGTGCAGTCAGTGGCTGTGCCAGGCACACACTGTGCCACACAAACTCTACTGGACCCTGTCTGGCCCTGCCTCCCTGCCTGGCAGCTTGATAGCTGATAGAAATGGATTGAGTCCAAATGGATGTGTTTTCTGACTGATGTGTTTAGAATTAGTTTGATGCGTTCATGTTGGGTGTAATGTAATGGAGTTTGATGCGTTCATATTGGGTGTAATGTT
>CM042402.1:2332206-2474706 GCA_023634145.1 Thymallus thymallus | reverse complement strand
GTTACAGTCTGTAGGTTACAGTCTGTAGGTTACAGTCTCTACTGTATGTAGACCATAACAGTAACATTAAATACCCTCTCCTTCATTCTAAGCATGTTATATCAACATGCTATGTAGAGGACACTAGTGACATTAGAACCTACTCATGTTTATTGATATTAAATAATACACTCTGAAAGTCACAGGAAAGAAACATCATTTAAAACATACCCAGTGGTAATTGATTTTTATATTCATGACGACTTACTTTTCCCATAAGTCACTGTGGGAAAACCTTTCAGCAGTTGTTTCCCTATGTCTTCAGTCTGCAGGATCAAGGGCACTCCTCAGCTCCCCTCCGAGCCGGTTTCCTCTCTAGGTTTCTTCCTTCTAAAGTTTTTCATAGCCTTTGTGTTTCTGCCTGCAATCAAGGGAAGTGTAGTTTTCTTGCTGACTGAACACAACCTAATTTTCTCAGACGAAGTCCCAGAGATACAGGATCTGAGGGAGGTAGTGTTTGGTAGTACTAGATGCAGGCAGTGAGGGGCGCTACAATGTTGCAATGTTTGCAAAAGTTTTGGGGGCACCAAGTGTTGAGAAAGGCAGCGATTCAGGAGTTGCCTCTGTGTGTGTAACAGGGGAGAGCTAGGGGAGAAATGTCTTCAGGGACAGGAAGGCTGAATCCAGGGTGTTGACTGGAGAGATCTCAGACGGCCATGTGAATGGCTTCCTTCAGAAAGGCGTCTGGTGTAACCTTTGACCTAAAGCTGCTCCTAACTCCTTTAAGGTCAGTGAACCCAGCTATCTCACCCTGAATAAAGAAACTAGACATCTAGGGCTAAGATAAATAAATCATATTTGGGATAGGATAGATTGATCAAAACGTGAAAGGAAATCAAACATGAAAGGTCTGTATAACTCCCCCCCTTCCCATGTTGTGAACATTCCCCCACCTCTCTCTCTCTCCTCTCTCTCTCTCTCTCTCTCTCCTCTCTCTCTCTCTCTCTCTCTCTCTCTCTCTCTCTCTATCTCTCTATCTCTCTATCTCTCTCTGTCTCTGGTCAGCTGTTGTGGCGAGGAAAAGCAAGAGAGCAAGAAGAACAAAGAGTTGGATGAGAGTTGAACTCTTGATTACAATGTCAGGAAGGAACAAAGAGTTAGGGGTTGACAGACAACCAGCCAGACAGAGAGACAGACAGACCTGCTACTGTGTGTGTTATTCTACCAGCTGTGTTTGTGGCTCCCTCATGTTTCAAGCCACAACATTGGTAGAATGTATTTCTATGTCTCTAGTAGACTTTCTATATTTGAAGCCCATTGTTCTAAGTAGTAAAGTGATAGATAGACAGTAGTTTGATACAGCATATTGATGAGTCTGGGGCCAAATATGTGACAATGTCACAGTCAAAACAACACCTGATCAATGATAAAGGTAATCACCTGGAAGTGTCTGTCATCTGGGTCATTAAGGACAGGGAACAGGGAAGTCCTGATCTGGAACCAGGCCTAAGTCAAGAAACTGGAGGAAAACCCAAGGAAATGACTGGATGTTGGAACCCCACAAGCATTGTGGTCAGTTGCTATGAGACTAAGATACCACAGGACTTGACTAACTTGAATTTTTCTGTTTAGAACCTACTGGAGCAAAGGGGCAAGAATAATCTTGGCTGAAATGTGAAGTGCTCTTTCTTGGTCTTTACATAAAATCTTAATAAAAGCTTAATTTACTTTTGTCAGCAATCGAATGAGCAATGTGTCTGACACTGTTCTCCACTATCAGCTTCCTAGTACGTCTCATCTCCCCAACAGGTCAACTCAGCTGTTCTCCACTATCAGCTTCCTAGTACGTCTCATCTCCCCAACAGGTCAACTCAGCTGTTCTCCACTATCAGCTTCCTAGTACGTCTCATCTCCCCAACAGGTCAACTCAGCTGTTCTCCACTATCAGCTTCCTAGTACGTCTCATCTCCCCAACAGGTCAACTCAGCTGTTCTCCACTATCAGCTTCCTAGTACGTCTCATCTCCCCAACAGGTCAACTCAGCTGTTCTCCACTATCAGCTTCCTAGTACGTCTCATCTCCCCAACAGGTCAACTCAGCTGTTCTACACTATCAGCTTCCTAGTACGTCTCATCTCCCCAACAGGTCAACTCAGCTGTTCTACACTATCAGCTTCCTAGTACGTCTCATCTCCCCAACAGGTCAACTCAGCTGTTCTACACTATCAGCTTCCTAGTACGTCTCATCTCCCCAACAGGTCAACTCAGCTGTTCTCCACTATCAGCTTCTTAGTACGTCTCATCTCCCCAACAGGTCAACTGAGCTGTCCTCCACTATCAGCTTCCTAGTACGTCTCATCTCCCCAACAGGTCAACTGAGCTGTCCTCCACTATCAGCTTCCTAGTACGTCTCATCTCCCCAACAGGTCAACTGAGCTGTCCTCCACTATCAGCTTCCTAGTACGTCTCATCTCCCCAACAGGTCAACTCGGTGAACACAGTGACTCACTGAGCTAATGTTTAACCAAGGATGGGACTGGTGATAAACACACGCCAGTCCACTTGGGCGAACCCAGCCAATCTCCAACCTTAATTGTATTGGTCCAGTAAAGTCTCAGACCTCTGTTTGCTTAATTGCTGAGCAACAATTGGGTGGCTGAGAGCAGCTACCAGCAAAACAAAGGCATCAATCAAGTTATTCAAACTCCACAATGCAACAATAGACCCGTCCCAAATGGCACCATATCTGCCCTATATAGTGCACTACTTTTGACCAGAGCCCAGTGAGCCCTGGTCAAAGTAGTGCATTAAATAAGGAACAGCGTGCCATTTAGGACATAACCTACAGTATGTCTCCTTCTGGTCAGCAGAGCTGTCTGAGCTAAGGTTTGTCCCAGCACCACCAACACCTCTTTATGGTAGTCAGCTGATACAACAGGACAGACGTTATCAGTAATTAAATGGTTCCCAGTAAAAAGTTAGGTTATCTGGGGTCCTGTTTGCTGACCAGGTGCCTGCTGTATATAGCTGCTGAAGCCACGTTTGTACTGGAGACTGATTTGAGTTGCAGCTTTTCAGAAGCCAGATTTGACAACCCAGCCAACAATGTGTGGTTACCTCTGCATTCCCAGAATGTTGGAAGAACGTTGGGATTCCATATGTTGGTGAAGTAGGGGTATAGCTTTAAAACACTGAAGTACATTATGGTTAACGTAGTAAGTTAACTTTCGGTTTTGATGCAGTTGTGTGTGACGGGGATGTAGCCGAACTGTGAGACACGCTCTTTTTGCTGCGTTAGCCCACCATTTTATTTAGTCATTCAGACTACCTCACCTGATGTACAAGTTTAATAAATGTTAACTACTTCAGTGGAATTCCAGACTAACTCGTCATTAGCAGCGGATAAGATCCCAAAATGTGGGAATTACCCCAGAGCATCCGTAAATTGCTATCGCCCTGGAGCTAGCAAGTGAAGGCTCCCCTGAGCCGTCCCGACTACGGTCTGGAGGCGAGGCAGGAAAGGTAACACATAGTTACATTACAAAACGTTTTAGGAACGTTTACTGTTTGCTGGAAATGTCTCGACTACTCAGTTATATTCCTGCAATGCTCTAATGAGAACGTTTAGAATCACTGTGTAGTTCTATGTTGTTGTTTTTATTAGTGTTCCAGACAGGTCCGTGTGTTTCTCACATGCTGACCAAACCGGCTCCGTGTGTGCGTCCACGTGCGCCACTGAGCACATGTTGACACACGCAGGTTAAAATACCAAAACCAACTGTGAACCAACTATATTAATTTGAGGACTGGTCGAAACACACATGAATCATTTATGGACGTTTAGCTAGCTTGCTGTTGCTAGCTACATTTTCCTGAGAGTTAAACATTGGGTTGTTTTTTTACTTGAAATGCATATGGTCCTTTTTTTATATATATATATCTTTTTTTACCCATTTTGAGTCATACAAAATCGTGTGTTCTCTACTCCGACAATTAATCCACAGATAAAAAGGGGAAACCGAGTTAGTTTTTAGTTAGTTTTTAAATCTCTCCTCTCCATCTCTCTTCTTCTTCTTCTGTGTATTTTATAAAGCAGTTGGCTAACAACGTTAAGCTGCATTACCGCCACCAACTGGACTGGAGTGAGGACTTTATTCATCTTTCAATCACCCATGTGATTATATGCTCATAAAAACCAATGAGGAGATGGGAGAGGAAGGACTTGCAGCGCATCAAGCTTGTTTTCAATGAAATTATTGAATAACATGTATGTGTACATTTATTTTGCAATGCTTGCGCAGTCTACACGGTTGGTTTGTTCAGCATGTCAGTTTGGCAATACGGTTAGCTTTGGCTGGGGCAGCGGTAGGCATCAGGTAACACATAGAGATCACTGAGCTGCTTCCCTGAGAACGTCTCTAGTACGTCTGATTATGGCCACCATTCACAGGCAGCAGACTACTGGTACAGTGGTGTGTTGGTAAAAGTGTTAACCTAAACATAAAGTAATCTAGTACAGATGTTGCTATATATATATATATATATATATATATATATATATATATATATATATATATATATATATATATATATATATATATATGTATTTCTGTGGCATTCATGATCCATAGTTGTGGCATGACATTGTTTAATTTCTTCGAACATGATAGATCACTTGTGTTACATTTAAATATAATAATAACAAAACAATCTATATCTTTAACCTTTAGGTGTTTCTCTGCTGGCTGCTGGTGACACTGGCCCCTTTGCCCTCAGCTATTTCTCTATAAAAAGTCAGCGGTCAGAGCGGCCCTCCATCATATTTAGAGGCAGATTAACACAACACCTGACTGACAGGGAGGAATAAGCGAAAGGAGGCATTCTTGCGTTCGTTTACAATCCTCTGCCTTTATTTCAGCTTTTGGGGGGTGTACTAAAAGCTTATCTCTTGCTTTCACTGTGGACAACTGGTCTCTACACTGCTGTCTCTCTCTGGGGCACTATGTGTCTGTTTGCCTCTCCGGACCATAAAAAGATGACCTGATTTGCGTAGAATGAGAGCAAATCAACTAAACAGCCCTGGATAGGCAACGTTGATGGGGGTGGGGATGACAAAAAAAACTCATCCTGAGAGGCAGTAGTGACTCATGGGTCTGCATACCCATATCCACATCTATACCCACATCCATACCCACATCCATATCCACATCCATACCCACATCCATATCCACATCTATACCCACATCCATATCCACATCTATACCCACATCCATACCCACACATGCAGTCAGAGCCTTTTGGGGGCCCTACATGACATTTGTTGCCAAGAGTCTGCAAAGCTGTCATCAAGGCAAGCGGTGGCTATTGGAATAATCTCAAATATAAAATATATTTTGATTTATTTAACACTTTTTTGGTTACTACATGATTCCATATGTGTTATGTCAAAGTTTTGATGTCTTCACTTTTATTCTACAATGTAAAAAATTGTACAAATAAAGAAAAACCCTTGAATGAGTAATATTCCAAACTTTTGGCCCCCAGTGTATATATATATATTTTATGTTTTTTGGGGGAAATTGATCTGCGTGTCTATAAAATGTGGGCCGCGGGCCACCCTGGTGTCCACCCCTTGGTTAGGCTATACAGTATGGCCGGCAGGATACGAGGAGGTTGAGGACGGCCTGAGATCAAAGATACTGGATGTTGATGTTGATTTGAATTTAAATTTGTATTAGGATCCCCATTAGCTAACGCCGTAACGGTCCAACACCAATTAATAAGACATTACAAACAATTACATGTTGAGGTGGATGAGTGGCACCAAGAACCCTTAAAGGATCCTAGAAGTGATGGACTGCGAAATGGGGGACGGTGCTTTGGAGGGTTAGATCAGAGGTCACAGGGTTAAATCAGGGGTCACACGGGGTTAGATCAGAGGTCTCAGTGTTAGATCAGGGGTCACACCTGCCGGGCTACCTGCCGCCCCGATCAGGGGTCGGGGCGGCAGGTAGCCTAACCACTAGGCTACCTGCCGCCCCGGGGTTATATTACAGGTCAAGCTAGTTAAGGCCCCCTTTTTTATATAGTGGAAACTAAAATAAACTTTACTCTAAGATAATTTAATATCATATAATAAATGAAAAACATACATATTATGTAATACAAAGTGAAAAATTCACTTTAATGAATTATACATTAAAGTCAAAAGTTATGGACACAAAATCCTCAACCTGTCGTTGAAGGTTGAAATACCTGATAGTATTGCTGTCACCAATCGTTCACTGGGTGATAACTTTCCTCCCCACATGAAAAAGTATTTACTGTAGTTTTTTGGCCAGTTTTTTTTTACTAAAGTGAATATTTTAGTATTTACTGTAGTACACTGTAGTATTTACAGTTAACTATAGTATAATTACTGCAGTAAAATAAAACTGTAGTATATAATATAGTAATTAATGTAGTGTTGTTGAAGATTGTAGTATAGTGTATTATTTGACTGTAATGTTTTTGCGGACAGTAGTAAACTGTAGTATTTACTATAGTCTTTTTGTTTTATTATCTTCGACATAGAAGTGCAGCCTTTCTCCTTGAGGAAATCTACTGGAGAAATACTAAAACAACTCATTTTCCATAACCTGTAGGACTGGGGTCTGAAAGGAGAGTTCAGAGCTTCTGCTGTTTTCTATAACCAGTATGGAACACCATATGGTCTAGACTTGGCATGTAGGTTTCTCTATGGATGGCACAAACTGGGATACCTATGGAAGTCCCATATGGCGGCGCACAGTTGCCCCAGCGTCGAGTTTGGCCGGTGTAGGCCGTCATTGTAAATAAGAATATGTTCTTAACTGACTTGACTAGTTAAATAAAGGTTAAATAAAAAATAAAAATAAATTGAGTCAACAGTTTTTTTATTTGCAGATAGCAGATAGTATTCTACAGTATACTACACCATTCTATAGTAAGTATTACACATAATACTCAAGGGATACTACAAAGTGTAGTATTATATTCTATGGTATACTAAGGTTTACTACAGAATTCTATAGTAAGTTTTGTGGTATTCTATAGAAAACTGTAGTATTTTTTTCATGTGGGTCTGTTGGGCTTTTCTACACCAGAATGAGTTTCAAAGTCCTGACTGAGGGCTGAATTAGGGCTGTAACGATCGATACCAGTATCGCAATATTAAATAAAAAACTAAGCAGACTTGAAGTTCTTTAAAAACCTGCTGTATGTAAATGATTGCATAAAAAATATATGTGACTCTGGATGACAACGTGATGTTTGTTTCCAACATGAAGGCTATTTGTCTATAGAAGTTATATTCACTTTGTGTTTTGTTTCCTTGCCACGATACTAAAGAGTATGGTGATACTGCTATGGTCCCGACTTACTGACTCACTGGCTGGTTGACTGGCTAGCTGGCCCTAGCCTGAATGTCTTGCCCCTGATCACGTGGAGAAACCCAATGAGAATTCATGTATAATCAGCTCACTGTAAAAACAACTAATTAGCCCCCACGGCTCCCTAATGATGTGTTGACAAACACAGAGGATAAGGCCTTCAAGCAAATAAGCAGCGGGAGTTGCCATTTTCCTGCCTTGTTATCTGGCCCAGCTAGAACAAAGAGGAGATTAGAACCTGTTGTGTTAGAGAAACGTAAACACGGTTTGGTAAAGCGGAAACAGCATGGCTTGATGTCAACCAGTGTTGTCATACAGTCCGCTGTAGGAGGGAAAGAACTAACTATGCCCAATGCTATTGGATCCTAATACATAGCTAATTCAAAGTTTCTTCAAAACCTAAAAAAAGTCTAAATCACAACAAAAATACTAGGGAAATAGAGTGTAACATTCACAAAGCATTAGTGTGTCGATTTACAACTGAGGTGTATCAAACCCTGCTTTGATAAAAGCCCCCTGAAGTACCGCTACGTGTGACATTAGCCAGTAAACCTCTCTGCCCCCAGCAGGCAGATGTAGCAGACAGCAGGATGATGAGGAGAATACCAAGTGGTAATTGACAGCAGCTGGGGTTGTGCAGCTTCCCAAACAGTTTCCCAAGCAGCTGAACTGAAGGACGATACCGACTATCACTCGCTCTGTAAAACATTAGTGTCAGTCTGTGTGGGAATGTTACCAACTGTTATGATTAATATCTAGCTAGCTAGCACCTCATATTGTAGCTGTGCATGTCTGCCACATTTCAAGTTAGTCAGCTAGCGCCTGTGTGTGGCAGCTATAGTTCTGTCTGTCTGTCTGTCTGTCTGTCTGTCTGTCTGTCTGTCTGTCTGTCTGTCTGTCTGTCTGTCTGTCTGTCTGTCTGTCTGGTTCCTTCTTAAAGGAGAAGACAGACAGGCTCAGGTTGGAGTTGGTCTTCCATTCGTCCGTACTACAACTCAAATTCCACATCAAAGCAGGAAGTGCTTCATCCTCCTATGACAGAGGAGGCACCATTAAACGTGAAGTGGTCCTGAACCCCCCACATTTTTATTCGTACGGCCATTCCACTGGGCCAGTTTTATTAGTGCTGATAGCGTTAGTTTATCTCAAGGTCTAAGCCATCAAAACCAGAGTATTTGATTTAAGTGAAGGCCAAATTAAGAGTAGATTGACTTTATGCAGGACATATATCAATGTAGATGAATTTAGGTATAGTATTGTTCTGTACCCGCTTCCCACTATTTTGTTAGAATAGAAAACATTTGGTAAAACTACTGTCAAGTCAACTTGTAGAGGGACTACACTACTGAGAGTGAAGTATGATGCATTATAGCAGTGTACTATAGCAATGTATTGAGATTAGTTATGGCTCTGCAAGTATACTAAGCTAAGTACTCTAACATATTACAAGCCTTCTTATAAGGCATTACAAAGGCTCCTGCATGCTTATAACAAGTTATAAAAGATTATATCTGCAGGCTATAAGTAAAGTGTTCCTCACCCAGTGTTCCCCACCCAGTGTTCCTCACCCAGTGTTCCTCACCCAGTGTTCCTCACCCAGTGTTCCCCACCCAGTGTTCCTCACCCAGTGTTCCTCACCCAGTGTTCCTCACCCAGTGTTCCCCACCCAGTGTTCCTCACCCAGTGTTCCTCACCCACTCCCCACCTAGCGGGTGTTAATTTAAATGCTAAATAATTTAAAAAGTTGCTTCGCTCTCTCCTCTGCTGGCCAGGTACCTCATCTCCGGGAGCAGCGGGTGTACGCTATCCTGCTTCTCATGGACCAGTGAAAGGTTCAACAAATTGTGTGAGGGGTAGGACTGGGCAAATCTTTTTGTCCTGTTGTACTGGGCAGTTCAATGGTGAGAAATGTCTCAGTCCCTAGAGCAAAAACATTGTGCTATCCAGGAGCACGACTACAGGACATCAATAAGCTGCTTCCAAACCTTTTAAACCAATTGTGTCTATCATAGTTCATGTGCGATTCAATGACATTATGAAGGGCAGCTCAGAACAGCTGAAGATGGACTTTAAAGAACTGAATGGGTCTCTATTTGACACCAACAAACGCCCATTATATCTGGCCCATAATATCAGATGGCTCATTCATCACAAAAGTCACTGATATTGCCAACTACTTTAATGATTTTTTCATTGGCATGATTAGCAAACTTCGACATGACATGCCAACAACAAACGCTGGCACTACACATTCAAGTATAACTGATCAAATTATGAAAGACAAGCATTGTCATTTTGAAATCCGTAAAGTGACTGTGGAAGAAGTGAAAAAATAAACAATAAACAATAAAAAACCTGACAACTTGGATGGGAAATGGATAATAGAGGACAATATCGCCACTCCTATTTGTCATATCTTCAATCTAAACCTACTAGAAAGTGTGTGCCCTCAGGACTGGAGGGAAGATAAAGTCATTCCACTCAAATAGCCAACCAATCAGCCTTTTACCAACCCTTAGTAAAAGTCTTTGGAAAAAATCATGACCAGATAATGCTATTTTACTGTAAACAAATTGACAACTGACTTTCAGCACGCTTATAGGGAAGGACATTCAACAAGCACAGCACTTACACAAATGACTGATGATTGGCTGAGAGAAATTGATGATAAAAAGATTGTGGGAGCTGTTTTGTTAGACTTCAGTGCAGCTTTTGACATTATTGATCATAGTCCTGATGGAAAAAACGTATGTGTTATGGCTTTACACCCCCTGCTATATTATGGATAAAGAGTTACCTGTCTAACAGAACACAGAAGATGTTCTTTAATGGAAGCCTCTCCAACATAATCCATTAAGAATCAGGAGTTCTCCAGGGCAGCTGTCTAGGCCCCTACTTTTTAAAATCTTTACTGACATGCTACTGGCATTGAGTAAAGCCAGTGTGTCTATGTATGCGGATGACTCAACACTATACACATCAGCAACTACAGCAAGTGAAATCACTGCAACACTTAGTTTCAGAATGGGTGGCAAGGAATACATTTGTACTAAATATTTCACAAGAGCATTGTATTTGAGACAAATCATTCACTAAACTCTACCTCAACTGAATCTTGTAATGAATCATGTGGAAATTGAGCTGCTTGGAGTAACCCTTGATTGTAAACTGATTTGGCATTGGTCTTCAGATCCTAAAAAAGGTTCTACAGCTGCATCATCAAGAGCATCCTGACTGGTTGCATCATCGCCTGGTATGGCGACCGCAAGGTGCTACAGAGGGTAGTAAGGCATTAAAAATGGACAAAGACTCCAGCCACCCTAGTCATAGACTGTTCTCTCTGCTACTGACAGACCTGAGCGCCAAGTCTTGGTCCAAAAGGCTCTTTAACAGCTTGTACCCCCAAGCCATAAGTCTGCTGAACAGTTAATCAAATGGCTACCCGGACCATTTGCATGGACCCCCCCTTTATTTACGCTGCTGCTACTCCCTGTTTATTATTATTTATTATTGTATTGTTGGTTAAGGGCTTGTTAGTAAGCATTTCACTGTAAGGTCTACACCTGTTGTAATGTTGGTTAAGAGCTTGTTAGTAAGCATTTCACTGTAAGGTCTACACCTGTTGTATTGTTGATTAAGGGCTTGTTAGTAAGCATTTCACTGTAAGGTCTACACCTGTTGTATTGTTGGTTAAGGGCTTGTTAGTAAGCATTTCACTGTAAGGTCTACACCTGTTGTATTGTTGGTTAAGGGCTTGTTAGTAAGCATTTCACTGTAAGGTCAACACCTGTTGTATTGTTGGTTAAGGGCTTGTTAGTAAGCATTTCACTGTAAGGTCTACACCTGTTGTATTGTTGGTTAAGGGCTTGTTAGTCAGCATTTCACTGTAAGGTCTACACCTGTTGTAATGTTGGTTAAGGGCTTGTTAGTAAGTATTTCACTGTAAGGTCTACACCTGTTGTATTGTTGGTTAAGGGCTTGTTAGTCAGCATTTCACTGTAAGGTCTACACCTGTTGTATTGTTGATTAAGGGCTTGTTAGTCAGCATTTCACTGTAAGGTCTACACCTGTTGTATTGTTGGTTAAGGGCTTGTTAGTAAGCATTTCACTGTAAGGTCTACACCTGTTGTATTGTTGGTTAAGGGCTTGTTAGTAAGTATTTCACTGTAAGGTCTACACCTGTTGTATTGTTGGTTAAGGGCTTGTTAGTAAGCATTTCACTGTAAGGTCTACACCTGTTGTATTGTTGGTTAAGGGCTTGTTAGTAAGCATTTCACTGTAAGGTCTACACCTGTTGTATTGTTGGTTAAGGGCTTGTTAGTAAGCATTTCACTGTAAGGTCTACACCTGTTGTATTGTTGGTTAAGGGCTTGTTAGTAAGCATTTCACTGTAAGGTCTACACCTGTTGTATTGTTGGTTAAGGGCTTGTTAGTAAGCATTTCACAGTAAGGTCTACACCTGTTGTATTGTTGGTTAAGGTCTTGTTAGTAAGCATTTCACTGTAAGGTCTACACCTGTTGTATTGTTGGTTAAGGGCTTGTTAGTAAGCATTTCACAGTAAGGTCTACACCTGTTGTATTGTTGGTTAAGGGCTTGTTAGTAAGCATTTCACAGTAAGGTCTACACCTGTTGTATTGTTGGTTAAGGGCTTGTTAGTCAGCATTTCACTGTAAGGTCTACACCTGTTGTATTGTTGGTTAAGGGCTTGTTAGTAAGCATTTCACTGTAAGGTCTACACCTGTTGTATTGTTGGTTAAGGGCTTGTTAGTAAGCATTTCACAGTAAGGTCTACACCTGTTGTATTGTTGGTTAAGGGCTTGTTAGTAAGCATTTCACGGTAAGGTCTACACCTGTTGTATTGTTGGTTAAGGGCTTGTTAGTAAGCATTTCACAGTAAGGTCTACACCTGTTGTATGGTTAGTTAAGGGCTTGTAAGTAAGCATTTCACGGTAAGGTCTACACCTGTTGTATTGTTGGTTAAGGGCTTGTTAGTAAGCATTTCACTGTAAGGTCTACACCTGTTGTATTGTTGGTTAAGGGCTTGTTAGTAAGCATTTCACTGTAAGGTCTACACCTGTTGTATTGTTGGTTAAGGGCTTGTAAGTAAGCATTTCACAGTAAGGTCTACACCTGTTGTATTCGGCGCATGTGACAAATACATTTTGATTTGATTTGATTTGAAACACACACAAGCCATGTATGTCATCTTCTGCAAAGCAGACAGTACACCTTCCATGTCTGTCACATGCAGAAATACAACATCAATGTTTAAAAAATAACCACCACCACAACCAACCAACAGCCAATGGCGGGCGTAGATCACCAAATTGGCCAGCACTCTACTGCACAAGTCTGGGGGCATTTATTATAGGCCGCCTTGATGGAGAGGGAGAGAGAAAAAGTGCTAGAGGATAACTTGCTTTGGCAATGTTAACATATGTTTCCCATGCCAATAAAGCCCCTTGAATTGAATTTAATTTAATTTAATTGAATTGAGAGATGGAGAGAGAGGGAGAGAGAGAGAGAGAGAGAGAGAGACATACAGAGATAGAGATATAGATAGAGATGGAGATGGAGTGAGAGAGAGAGATGGAGAGAGAGAGAGATGAGATGGAGAGAGAGAGAGATGAGATGGAGAGAGAGATATAGATGGAGAGAGAGATGGAGTGAGAGTGAGAGATGAGATGGAGAGAGAGATAGAGATGGAGAGAGAGATAGAGATGGAGTGAGAGATGGAATCCACATTTATCCTCTCCTGCTCCTCTCTGATTGGTATCTCCCTAATAAGCACGGCAGTGCTTATTGAAATCTTTTCATAGAAAATTGTTGAAGACATCTGGCGATGCTTTCTCCTCCTCTGATGCAGCTCTGATGTGCAGCTGAACATCCCTCTGGATAGGGTTGGCATGGTAACCCCTAACTACTATTCACCACTGGTGCTAGCTAAAAGCTTTAGGGCCTAGTTGAAAATCCATTTGGGCCGCTATACCTGAGTGAGTGTAGTCGTTGTCTCCCCCATCCTCACGCTGAAGGTGCTGTAAATCTTCATGCAAGAAGAGAGATGTTTTTGTATGAATAAATCAATGGTCATTTGACGGTTTGCTTTCTTTGTTGAAGCATTATTAGTGATTGTTAGAACATGATGATGGCGTCACGCAGTTTACTGCTATGCCTGGTAAATGTTACACCAATTTTATAATCTTAAATAAATCCCCCTAGAGTCGATTGACACACCTGTGTGTCACAAGGTGACATAATTTTTCATATTGAATAGCTCCCTCTGTGCTTATACTAGAGACTTACTGTTTCTTGTAATGGCTGCAGCTCAATCCCCTCTTTACACCTATATAACACAGAGTTTTCGAAAGCATCAGACAAGAAAACTGGATCCAGACAAGAAAACTGTCACGGAATTGTCTGTAAAACCCGAACCGTTTGAGCTATCGTCATCGAAAGGTGAGACTCTCACAACTGGTTGTTTGGCTCTACAACATACACAAGCGTTATGGCAGTCGTCTAAACTCGGTTGTTTGGCTCTACAACATACACAAGCGTTATGGCAGTCGTCTAAACTCTCTGTAGCGGACGTCCTAATTTCAAAGAGGTCTTCTCACAACACTGACTGTTCAGACCAAACCGTTGGAGCTACAAACTGATGACCAACGTCACCAATATCGAAACGGGAGACTCTCACAAACACAAAGGTGTCGACTTCAGGGGAGTTGTGTGAAAGTAACCCAGTCGTCTGAAGGTAACCCAGGATAACGTGACCATAATAACGTGACCAGAAAGACGTGACCAGAATAACGTGACCAGAAAGACGTGACCAGAATAACGTGACCAGACATAAAAGTGTCTTGAATAACGTGACCAGACATCTTAGTGGCTCGAATAACGTGACCAGACATCTGAGTGACTCAAATATCGTGACCAGACATCTGAGTGGCTTGAATAACGTGACCAGACATCAAAGTGGCTTGAATAACGTGACCAGACATCAAAGTGGCTTGAATAACGTGACCAGACATCAAAGTGGCTTGAATAACGTGACCAGAATAACGTGACCAGAATAACATGACCAGAATAACGTGACCAGACATCTGTGTAAAGTTTTCTTAGGACAGACACTTCAAACCTAGTTCCCTATGGTGATAATGATGACTGTCTGTTTTATGTACCAATGTGTTTCTATGGGCTATAGCAGTAATGGCTCAATTTAAAAAAAGTAATAAAATATATATTTGTTTATGCCTACAGGGGTCCTAACGTTCAAAATCAAACGGCTATATAATCAATTTTATGACCACCTTAAAACCATTCCATATGTTAACTTAGTAGATATTGGGATCTAAGGGCTTGCCCCTATACATTAATCCCCTATACATTAATCCCTATACATTAATCCCCTATACATTAATCCCTATACATTAATCCCCTAGACATTAATCCCCTATACATTAATCCCTATACATTAATCCCCTAGACATTAATCCCCTATACATTAATCCCTATACATTAATCCCTATACATTAATCCCCTATACATTAATCCCTATACATTAATCCCTTTACATTAATCCCTATACATTAATCCCTATACATTAATCCCTATACATTAATCCCCTATACATTAATCCCTATACATTAATCCCTATACATTAATCCCTATACATTAATCCCCTATACATTAATCCCTATACATTAATCCCTATACATTAATCCCTATACATTAATCCCTTTACATTAATCCCTATACATTAATCCCTATACATTAATCCCTATACATTAATCCCCTATACATTAATCCCCTATACATTAATCCCTATACATTAATCCCTATACATTAATCCCTATACATTAATCCCCTATACATTAATCCCTATACATTAATCCCTATACATTAATCCCTATACATTGTCCTCATTTAGCTACATATTCCCACTCTAAGTAAAGCATATAGTCAAACCTACATTCTGCAACTGTCTAATTGTGTTGGTCATGTATTATATTGCATAAAAATTATTGATTCATGTAATGTTATTGATTCATGTAATGTTATTGATTGATTAATGTAATGTTATTAATGTAATGTTATTGATTCATGTAATGTTATTAATGTAATGTTATTGATTCATGTAATGTTATTGATTGATTAATGTAATGTTATTAATGTAATGTTATTTATTCATGTAATGTTATTAATGTAATGTTATTGATTCATGTAATGTTATTAATGTAATGTTATTGATTCATGTAATGTTATTGATTCATGTAATGTTATTGATTGATTAATGTAATGTTATTAATGTAATGTTATTGATTCATGTAATGTTATTAATGTAATGTTATTGATTCATGTAATGTATTAATGTAATGTTATTGATTCATGTAATGTTATTGATTCATGTAATGTTATTAATGTAATGTTATTGATTCATGTAATGTTATTAATGTAATGTTATTGATTCATGTAACGTTATTGATTGATTAATGTAATGTTATTAATGTAATGTTATTGATTCATGTAATGTTATTAATGTAATGTTATTGATTCATGTAACGTTATTGATTGATTAATGTAATATTATTAATGTAATGTTATTGATTCATGTAATGTTATTAATGTAATGTTATTGATTCATGTAATGGTAAATAGTGTCACTGTGACTTTGACTGGTATTATTGACGGATCCATTGTGCTAAAGGAACTATCTTAGTGAGGGGTGTAGGGGTAGAGGGGTGGAGGGGCGGAGGGGTGGAGGGGTGGAGGGGTGGGGGGCTGGAGGGGCGGAGGGGTGGAGGGGTAGAGGGGTGGGGGGCTGGAGGGGTGAAGGGCTGGAGGGGTGGAGGGGTGGAGGGGCGGAGGGGTGGAGGGGCGGAGGGGTGGAGGGGCGGAGGGGTGGAGGGGTAGAGGGGTGGGGGGCTGGAGGGGTGGAGGGCTGGAGGGGTGGAGGGGTGGAGGGGTGGAGGGGTGGAGGGGCGGAGGGGTGGAGGGGCGGAGGGGCGGAGGGGCGGAGGGGTGGAGGGGCGGAGGGGTAGTGGGCCAAGCTGGAGAGGGGGAGTGACGGAAAAGAAGAGGGGTGTTTAGGCTTTAGAAGAAGCTCCAGTCCTATGGTTAGCTACACACACACACACACACACGTACACACACACACACACACACACACACACGTCCCCATGGTTAGCTTTCCACTACAGGCCCTATAACGACCTGCGCTCCTTCAGCTGAGATGAGCCACTCCAGTCCCAGAATTATCTGAAGGGCTCTGCTGTGTTGAAGTAAACGATCTCATCCAGACTCAAACTGACACAATTGCACATATTACATTTTATTATTATCATTTGCATATATTTCTATACTATAGTTATGTACATTTTAAGTAACCTATGGCCAAGCCTCTGTGAATACAACAACCAACACAGAATAGCACAGATGTACACTGGAATGGATTCTCTATAACATGTTACCACATGGCAGAAAAACTGTGAATTACAAAACAGCTAGTAATCACTCAGTTTGAGTTAGATTGAAATTATGAATCATTGCTACCAAACTGACTTTCACACCATAACCCTTTCCAGAATGTGCTGGGTTGTCCTTTTACAGACCCAGAAGCAAACCCTATCTCTTTGCATGAAGTGAGTTATTATCAAAACCACATGGGAATTTTTGAAGGGACTTTTTCTGATCTGCCTTTTGAAAAATGAGCCACTTAAGGTTCTACTAATCACTGAACTAATCACTTAACAGTTGAAACCTGGAGGCTGTAATGATGGTTTAATGCACAGATCAATACGAGAGAAGGACCAGCCTCTCCTAGAGAGATGTCATGTGTCCTGAAGAAGCACAAAGCTACTTGGAGTGATTATTATTATCATTATCATTTCTTATACAATTTCCGTTGGCAAAATCAACAAACAGTACATCTATGGGGCCTTTCACTTCCAAAGTCATCCTCCTTCTTTTTAGGAAAAAGAAAAGGGTCTCAGGTACTTTACAGACTAAGTTACTATACAGACTCAGGTACTTTACAGACTAAGTTACTATACAGACTCAGGTACTTTACAGACTAAGTTACTATACAGACTAAGTTACTATACAGACTCAGGTACTTTACAGACTCAGGTACTTTACAGACTAAGTTACTATACAGACTCAGGTACTTTACAGACTAAGTTACTATACAGACTCAGGTACTTTACAGACTAAGTTACTATACAGACTAAGTTACTATACAGACTCAGGTACTTTACAGACACAGGTACTTTACAGACTAAGTTACTATACAGACTCAGGTACTTTACAGACTCAGGTACTTTACAGACTAAGTTACTATACAGACTCAGGTACTTTACAGACTCAGGTACTTTACAGACTAAGTTACTATACAGACTAAGTTACTATACAGACTCAGGTACTTTACAGACTCAGGTACTTTACAGACTAAGTTACTATACAGACTCAGGTACTTTACAGACTCAGGTACTTTACAGACTAAGTTACAATACAGGCTCAGGTACTTTACAGACTCAGGTACTTTAAATACTCAGGTACTATACAGATTATGCTCACAATGAATCATTATGCTCACAATGAATCATTATGCTTTAAAAACAACAAAAACAACCTTACATTCTGGAATATTATTTTTTTCAAATATGCTTTACTGTCAAGGTAAATATTATATTACTAATTTCATTGGAAAGCATTGCTTGTGATGAGCATATATGCAAAACCACACATTAGAAAGGACTGAAGCCCTTTTTTCTGCACCAATCCAACCCTAACTAATAACCCACAGACACATGTATGTCCAAGAACAGGTTGTAACCAGCCAGGCTGATATTCCTTCTGAGCCTAACCCTTCATGTTGGAATCTCCTTCCTTCCCTATGAGCTGCTCTCTCTCTCTCTCTCTCTCTCTCTCTCTCTCTCTCTCTCTCTCTCTCTCTCTCTCTCTCTCTCTCTCTCTGATTGCGTCCCAAATGGCACCCTATTCCCTATGTAGTGCACTACTTTTGACCAGTGCAAATAGGGCTCTGGTCAAAAGTAGTGCACTATATACAGAATAGGGTGCCATTTGGGTTCAGGCGCTCTGTGTTACTGCTCCTCCATTAGCCTGCTCCTCAAATGTACAGTGATTAATCCTTCAGCATTCAACCTTGACAGGAATTATTCTCCTCTAATGAATTACGAATGTGGCAAAGTCATGTGTCTCGCCCGGCAAGCCGTGACCGGCAGTCGCATTTCCACCAACCTAATTGCCTTCAGTGTATCACAATTCAATACAAATGCCTTTCTCTGCCAGATGACGTCCATTGTCTTGCCATCGCTCCATCGCTTCCACACAGATGTGGGGATCTGTTGAGATTCTACTCAGTATTCTGTTCTAGTGGTGATGTCTACTGACTAAGAAATGAAATGGAACGTGGAGAATGGGGTAGTCAAGCAGCCAGGGCAGATATATTTGGAGGTTGAGGGATTGAAAGCTGTGTATGTCACTGTGAGGATACAGGATATTTTATGGCAGTTATTTGCGATCAAGTAAATAATATTAATAAAAAATCCAAGTGTAGGCTCTACCAGACATTTATGTTTGATACAGTGTGGTTCCTGACTCTACATTATGCCTGACCAGGTTATCACCACACCAGTCAGGAGACTAGCTTTGCCCTGTACGCTGGTCCAGCTCTGTGCTGAGGGGTGTGTCTGCTTTCATACTGAACATCTGAGGGGTGTGTGTGTGAGATTGTACTGTATTTCCCAAGCAGACCAGAGATCTTTTTAAATAAGTGTACTTTTGACCAATCACATGTCTAACTCACGTATAAATCACGTCTAAATCGCATGTCTAAATCGCATCTAAATCACATGTCTAAATCACATGTCTAAATCACTTGTCTAAATCGCATGTCTAAATCGCATGTCTAAATCACATGTCTAAATCACATGTCTAAATCGCATGTCTAAATGGCATGTCTAAATCACATGTCTAAATCACATGTCTAAATCACGTCTAAAACACGTCTAAAACACGTCTAAATTACGTCTAAATCACGTGTCTAAATCACATGTCTAAATGCTGCCATAGTGTTTTTTATCTAACCTGACCTGATACCCTTCAGATGTGTCTGTTTGGGTATAGAAACACACACACACACACACACACGCACACACACACACACACACACCCACACACCCAAACACACACACGCACACACGCACACCCACACACACACACACACACACACACACACACCCACACACACCTGTTTGGACATAGACAGCAGTGGGACTAGACTGAAGCCTTTCCCTGTGTGTTTGTTTGTGCTCATACAACAGGGACTGGACTTGTCACCTGATCAATGTGTTCTGTAATTAGGATTAGAAATTATCAAGACAATGAATGATATTACATTCACCACTAACATTGGATAGTCTGGTACATATTACATTTCATATTGACCAAAACATTTCACTGTTCAGTTCTTTTGAGTGTCGACCCCCCTCCATGTTTTTTTACCCTGACTGCCATTCCATCGTTTGCTGGTCGGTTGCCATGGTAACCCCGTTATTAAGTAGGGGTGCGTTCGTTCATTCGTTCGTTGGCTGTGTTTAATTGGTGCACACTAATGTACTGCCTTTGCAGATACTGCTAAGCAGGCTTTTGTTCCAGGTCAAACTTTCAGGACACATTTACATAAAAGCATCACATTTAGTCTGGAAACCAATCATTATTAGCAATTTTGCAACGCAAATGTTTTTCTTCCTTCAGTGATAACTGCAGTGTGAACCCTGATTTATCAGCAGTAAATATTGTCTCTTTAGGGGATGATGGTGCTGTTCAGCGTTTTGTGGCTGACACAAAGGCCACAGCGTCCCAGAGAAGAAAAGAGAAGTGACAGGAGAGGACAGCAACGTTTTGGTGGCGGCGGACCCAAGACAATACATGTTAAAGTTAGCGCCGTGTTAAACAACATATGTTTGACATATGCCTTTGTGTGTAGACAAAAAAACACCTCCCTAGAGGAAACACAAATGATAAGTTATAGGTTACAAACACGGCATATCCCCTGGATGTATTCTTCATCAACAGAGAACTAATATAGTGTTAATTATACACTTCTCAACATTAACTATGGGGAGAGACACTATAAAAGATCCCATAATACAGCAGCATTATCGACTCGTTGACATCAACACTAGCAATATTAGGATATAGCCTATCAATACAAAGGTATACTTTGTTTGGCAAATGTTCATGAACTATGTCATGTTTCTGAGTAATGAAAGTCACTCATGACTTGGTAATAAATGTTTATAAGACATCTACAAATGGCTTATTCACAGCTAACATGGTCTTACTCAGAGCCATAGCTCAACTACTCAACCACTATTTGACTGTGTATTCTATCAGAATGCTGCTGTGTTCTAGACATCCCTGAGGTGCTGGTAGCATCCTGGGGAGATACTGAACCTATATATGGTAACAGTACACATTGTTATCTCATGACTTCCCTGTAGCCAGTCATTTGAGCATACCTTATCTCTCTCCTATAGGCAGCCATCTTGGCGTGAGAGACACTGGCTAATGTTGCCTTAATTGTTGTGACATGCTGTCGTCTCCATGGCCTGTGTAGAACTTCAGAGCGAGCTGAACACTTCTCGGAGTCTCTGTCCATACTGTGTTTACCTCCACTTTCCTTAATTGGAAAACCTGGGAGTTTTGGGAATGTTACCAAAAATCCTATGTCCATATTTGTGAATATGTGCTGCTATCCCCTCTGGCATTGAACAGTGCCTTGTCTCCACTGTGGTCTGAGGTGACAGGGCACAGATGTCTTCCACCTGGTTGGTGGATGTGTCCCTAGTTGGTGGATGTGTCCCTAGTTGGTGGATGTGTTCCTGGTTGGTGGATGTGTCCCTGGTTGGTGGATGTGTCCCTGGTTGGTGGATGTGTCCCTGGTTGGTGGATGTGTCCCTAGTTGGTGGATGTGTTAGGCCGTATCTGCTCTGCAGTGTGTATTCTGGTTGGGGTAGATATGTGAGAATAAAGGCTGTTGGGCTTGGGGCGATAAAGTGGTGTTCTCACTGCTCCACCCAGACACAGACACCTCTAAGACCAGGGATTACTGTGGTTTTACTGTGGTATGAGGAACAGTCTCTCTGGTCTTCCTCTGGTCTTTCTCTGGTCTTCCTGGTGGTCAACGGAAAGAATGTAGGCGGCCATCTTCTATGTCTCCTTCAAACTCATATAAACAATGGTTTATGACAGGGTTCCCCAATAGGCGGCCATCTTCTATGTCTCCTTCAAACTCAAATAAACAATGGTTTATGACAAGGTTCTCCAATAGGTGGCCTGTGGGCCAAATTCGGTACTCGGGTGACACATATTTTATCTGGCCACACATATTCGTGGATGGATATAAAAGACTGTAAAATCACCAGGAAATTAGCTCAAATGTAAATTTACATTTGGTTGAGTTGTCAACTAATGTGAATTCAATGTGAAATCAAAAAGAGGCTAAATTCCCTTTCAATAACCAGGTAAAGTACATGTTGGATAAAACAACTCACGACAACCTGATGGAAATACATGTTGGATAAAACAACTCACGACAACCTGATGGAAATACATGTTGGATAAAACAACTCACGACAACCTGATGGAAATACATGTTGGATAAAACAACTCACGACAACCTGATGGAAATACATGTTGGATAAAACAACTCACGACAACCTGATGGAAATACATGTTGGATAAAACAACTCACGACAACCTGATGGAAATACATGTTGGATAAAACAACTCACGACAACCTGATGGAAATACATGTTGGATAAAACAACTCACGACAACCTGATGGAAATACATGTTGGATAAAACAACTCACGACAACCTGATGGAAATACATGTGTAACGAATGCCCCGCGCAGAGCACCGGTCCTTCCTCCTCTCCAGCGATCATCCTCGCCGGCGTTCTAACCGGCGGTCGGGGGAAGATGGTAGCAACACCCTGATGACCCACACCTGTTCCTCATCGGTCATCAGGGTCACTATTTAACTCCATGTTTTCTGTTCAACCCTTGCGGGTTATTAGTCTTTCTATGTGTATTGCTGTCTTTCCTTTATATTAAATTCCTATATACGCCAATTTCCTCTCTCTCGCTCGTTCTTAGCCTCATCACTCACTTTCACCCCTCGCAATATCACAGAATAACCCGCCCAACCAGAGGCACCTTTTATTTTTTTTCACTTACCTGTTTGTCATCTTCACCGTTAACTCTTTTCTTTTCTCACTCATACCCCTAGGTCTCCATGGACGGGCACGTGGGGGGAGCTGGGGCACCCGGTAGGTCACCAGAGCTGGAGGAGAGGCTCCAGGCCATGGAGACACAGGTCGCCGGGTTGGTTAAGGCTCTCGGGGATATGATGTCTCTCATGGCGGCACGATTGAGCGGGGAACACCCGGTGGCTTCACAGGGAGCTACTGCGCCCCCAGCACCCGATCGTGTGGAGTCTCGGCACGTCCCGAGAGGAGAACTCCGGAGAGCCACCCCAGACAAATATGATGGCAATCCGGAGGGTTGTCGTGGGTTCCTTCTTCAGTGCGAGCTGTATTTGGGCGATCAGCCAGTGCCCGATTCGGAGAAGGTCCACACGATGATCACTCTCCTCACGGGGCGTGCACTCGAGTGGGCAACGTCACTGTGGGAGAGCGGATCCGAAGACCATCCAGCGGAGGGGAGAGATGCGGGCGAGCGGATTATGCGCCTTGCCCAGGGGAAGGGCACGGCCTCGGAGTATGCCCTGTCATTCCGGACGCTGGCGGCGTCCAGTGGGTGGAACGAGCCGGCTCTTAGGACCGCCTTCCGTAGGGGGCTGCGGGTGGAGGTCCAAATGGAGCTGGCCTGTGTGAGTCAATCTATGCCCCTGGACGCCTACATCGCCCGGGCCATTGCCATCGACGGTCAGCTCCGAGACCGTGACCAACTGGCGCGCCGCGCGCATTCTCCCTTTCCTCGATCCGAGCCGGAACATGAGCCGATGGAGGTGGGGATCACGAGACTCTCCGCGGAGGAGAGAGAGCGACGGAGTCGTCAGGGACTTTGTCTGTACTGCGGGGAGAGGGGTCATGTCAGGAGGGCATGCCCCTCTGTGCCAGCAGGACGCAGGAAAGGGGTAAGTGGCCGGATGGCTCAGGTGGGCACAGTAAGTGTTTTACGGGCTGAGAAAATCGCCAGACCTTTCTGCTGTTCAGTTGTGCTGTCTGGTAACTTCCCCGATTATGTATCCACAGCCCTGATTGACTCCGGAGCGGCGGGGAGTTTCATTGACCGGACTTTAGTTGACGCTCTCCGGCTGCCGTTGCGCCGTTTGAGGTCCACCCTGCCAGTTCAAGCTCTGGATGGAAGGCCGGTGGGTTCCGGTTCCATTACCCACGTTACCCGTCCAGTCACCCTCACCATTCACGGCTGCCATCGAGAGAGGCTGGAATTGTTGGTGATCTCGTCGTCCATACATCCGGTCATCTTGGGACTTCCCTGGCTCCAGCAGCACAACCCTACCATCAGCTGGAGCGCACGGAGGATTCTGGGATGGTCGGATAAATGTAGGAAGACCTGTATTCCAACGACGGTAGGGGCAACATCGGTGGACAGTCCGGAAAGTGCCCTCCCGGGGAACATTCCGCCCGAATATGAAGATCTACGCGGAGTGTTCTCCAAAGAAAAAGCCAAATGTCTCCCTCCACACCGTGATTGGGATTGTGCCATCGACCTGATGCCTGGTGGCATGCCTCCCCGGAAACGTATATATCCGCTCTCTATGGTCGAAACGGATAATATGGAGACGTATATCCGAGGGGCATATTCGCCATTCTACGTCCCCTGCTTCAGCTAGCTTTTTTTTTGTTAAAAAGAGGGACGGGGGATTAAGGCCGTGCATTGACTATCGCGGACTAAATGAGGTGACAACGAAGTTCCGATATCCAATGCCCCTCGTTCCTGCGGCCATAGAGCAGCTACGGGGAGCGCGTTTCTTCACCAAGCTAGACCTCCGGAGCACATACAACCTTATACGAATCCGGGAAGGAGATGAGTGGAAGACCGCATTTAGCACGGCGTCAGGTCACTATGAATACCTAGTGATGCCATATGGACTCGCCAATGCCCCGCGGTATTCCAGTCTTTTCTGAATGAGGTATTTCGGGATATGTCGGGGAGGTATGTAGTGGTATATATCGATGATATCCTGGTGTACTCCCCGACGTTCTCAGAACACGTGACGCACGTTCGTGCTGTCCTCCGCCGTTTATTACAGAACCAGCTGTATGTCAAGGAGGAAAAATGCGCCTTCCACCAAACGGCCGTCTCCTTCCTCGGGTATCGTATTTCTCCGGAGGGGGTGAAGATGGAGGAGTTGAAGGTAGAGGCAGTCAGATCATGGCCAGTCCCTCGGGACATTAAAGGGCTCCAAAGCTTCCTCGGTTTCGCCAACTATTACCGCCGGTTTATTAAGGGCTATAGCTCCATCGCAGCGCCACTCACGTCGTTGTTGAAAGGAAACCCTCAACGCCTCACCTGGACCCCGAGTGCCGAGAAGGCTTTTCTCGACCTGAAGGGCCGATTCACCACCGCTCCTCTGCTCCGCCACCCAGACCCGCTGAAGCCCTTCATGGTCGAGGTAGACGCATCGGAGGTCGGGGTAGGGGCGGTCCTCTCTCAGCAGCAGGGGAACCCTCCCCTGCTCTACCCCTGTGCGTACTTTTCCAAAAAGCTGACTGCTGCAGAGAGGAACTACGACGTGGGTGACCGAGAGCTAACGGCGGTAAAGTTGGCATTGGAGGAGTGGAGACATTGGCTAGAGGGCGCTCATGAGCCGTTCACTGTCCTGACGGATCATCGGAACCTGGAGTACGTCAGGGCAGCCCGGCGCCTTAACCCCCGACAGGCCCGCTGGACTTTGTTTTTTGAGCGCTTCCAGTTCACCCTGACCTATCGCCCGGGAACAAAAAATGGCAGGGCGGACGCACTCTCCCGCATCCACGACCGGGGGGCAGAGACGAGGCAGGACGTCCCCATCCTGCCTCCATCATGTATTGTAGGACCCGTCTCCTGGGACATCGACACAGAGATTCAACGAGCAGGGAGACGGGATCCTACCCCAGCAACCTGCCCTCCGGGGAAGGTCTACGTTCCAAGGAGAGTGCGGGGAAGGCTGGTAACCTGGGCACACACAACACCTGCCACCGGGCACCCAGATATCAGTCGGACCCTGGAGGCGCTCCGGGAGAAGTATTGGTGGCCGGGCATGGGGAGGACTGTGCGTCATTATGTACTGTCTTGTGTGGTGTGTGCACAGTCCAAGGCGCCGAGAACGGCTCCAACAGGAAAGCTCCATCCCCTACCAGTACCTCAGCGGCCTTGGACTCACATCGCGGTAGATTTCCTCACCGATCTACCACCAGCAGAGGGGAAGACCACCATCGCCGTGGTAGTGGACCGGTTCTCTAAGATGGTGCGCTTCATACCACTACCCGGCCTCCCCTCTGCTCTACAGTTCGCTGAGGTGCTCTTTCAACAGGTCTTCCGACAGTATGGACTTCCGGAGGACATCGTGTCTGACCGGGGTCCCCAGTTCACCTCTCGTGTGTGGAAGGCGTTCATGTCCAAACGGTCGCGGTCAGTCTCACATCCGGGTACCACCCTCAGGCGAATGGGCAGGCGGAGCGCACCAACCAAGAACTGGGGAGGTTCCTTCGGGCGTATTGCATAGAACAGCCAGGTGAGTGGACCCGTTTCCTTCCCTGGGCGGAATACGCTCAGAACTCCCTGCAGCATGCCTCCACTGGTCTGACCCCCTTCCAGGTGGTACTGGGTTTTCAGCCCCGTTTGTGCCCCTGGGGGAGGGGTTCTGGTGAAGTTCAGGCGGTGGAGGAGTGGTTTGGGAAGGCTGAGGGAGTCTGGTCCGCCGCTAGGGTCCGTCTGCAGCAGGCAGTTCTGCAGCAAAAGACACAGGCGGACAGGCGGCGGAGTGAGGCTCCAGTGTTCCACCCAGGGGATAAAGCCTGGCTGTCCACGAGGAACCTCCAGCTCTGTTTGCCCAGTCATAAGCTAGAACCCCGGTATGTGGGACCATTCACGGTCCTTCGGAGAGTGAACGAGGTCACCTATAGGTTGAGACTCACACCACCTTATAACAACCTGTCTCCCTCTTTCCATGTCTCTCTCCTCAGACCGGTGGTTCCTGGTCCACTAGGGGGGTCCGGACCTGCAGTGGCGCCTCCACCACCAACGGAGGTAGCTGGGGGTCTGGCATATCGAGTGGACAAGGTGCTGGACTCTCGGCTACGGCAGGGTCGGATCCAGTACCTGGTGGACTGGGCGGGATACGGCCCTGAGGAGCGTAGCTGGGTTCGGGCGGCGGACATCTGCGATCCGTCGCTTACCACAGAGTGCTCGCCGTCCGGATCGACCAGCACCTCGCCCTCGGGGTCGTCCAGGGCGCCGGCGAGTGGCGACGTCGGGAGCCGCGCCTAGGGGGGGGGGGTACTGTAACGAATGCCCCGCGCAGAGCACCGGTCCCTCCTCCTCTCCAGCGATCATCCTCGCCGGCGTTCTAACCGGCGGTCGGAGGAAGATGGTAGCAACAGCCTGATGACCCACACCTGTTCCTCATCGGTCATCAGGGTCACTATTTAACTCCATGTTTTCTGTTCAACCCTTGCGGGTTATTAGTCTTTCTATGTGTATTGCTGTCTTTCCTTTATATTAAATTCCTATATACGCCAATTTCCTCTCTCTCGCTCGTTCTTAGCCTCATCACTCACTTTCACCCCTCGCAATATCACAACATGTTGGATAAAACAACTCACGACAACCTGATGGAACACCCATTTGTCATTAAAGTTTCCAAATGTTGACAAATCGAAATAAGGTATATTGCACATTCGATATACTAAAAGCAATAAGAAAAGGTGCAACTGACAGGATACTAATATGCATTCCTGAGTGAATGCCTATGTAGGTTAAGTCCAATAATTACTTACAATATTGCATGTGATATAATATAACAACTGTACATGAGTATGTATATACAGACCTGCATGAATAAGTAGGTCCTGAGTGAATGAGTGCTGACGGACCAGAGTTACTCACGGATGGATGCATAATTTTTAAACCAGGTCCTAGCACCCCAACAGTTCCAGATCTATGTTGCCGACGGCACGGCACCCCAGTGAGGCATTATATAGTCTCATAGCTGCCGGCAGGAAGGACCTCCTGTAGCTCTGTCTGGCACACCGTGGTGGGATCAGTCTGTGACTGAAAGTGCTCCTCTGCGTCATAACCATAGCGTGCAGAGGGTGGGTGACGTTGTCCATGATGGCCAGCAGTTTGGCCAGGATCCGTCTCTCCGCCACCTCCTCTAGAGTGTCAAGGCTCATCCCCAGGACAGAGCTAGCCTTCCTGATCAGCTTATTTACCCGAGAAGCATCACCGGCTTTGATGTTTGCTCCCCAGCACACCACTGCAAAAAAGATGGCACTGGCCACCACAGACTGGTAGAAGGTATGCAGTAGTTTACTGCACACGTTGAAGGACCTGAGCCTCCTCAGAAAGTAGAGTCGGCTCTGGCCCTTTTTGTACAGGGCCCCGGTGTTACCAGCCCATTCCAGCCTGTTGTCCATATGGACTCCCAGGAACTTGTATGACCCAAAGTTACAGATTAAATAAATTATGATGAACTTCACAGGGTGGTGAAAGTGCAGGGTGATGAACTTGATGCTTCTTTCCAATAAATATCGAGTGTGTTATTCTGGTGACATGCTTGGCTGCCGTTTGACAAATAAAAATAATCTTGCTCTTTTGTCCATAATATTCTCACCATGTAGGCTATACTTTATCTGCAAGCTGTTGGCTAGAGCGCACGTACCAAGACCAAAGTGGGCACAGCGGTACACACACGCGCACACAGACACGCACACACACACACCCCTTCTCTTTTCTCAGTCTGCATGATAATTTCCAGGATCTCCAGTGTGTGAAACAATAAACCCTCAATGTCACATGCAAAACACGTCCCCGTTTAATTCCACAGAGACACAAAGTGTCAAATACAAAACTGTCAGTGATCAACTCAGCCTCAGCCAGCAACTTACAGGGAAGAGTGACACAAACACTGATTAAACTGATGAAGGGGAAGCCGCTGTGTACAGATACTAAACAATATATCCCCATCACCAAGACATGCAAATAAACCCCAAGAACAATGACATGCAAACACTTAATGCATGGTGCCATGATTTCTTGTATACAACCTGTTATTTTGCTTAAAAAGATAGGAAGTATATTTGTGATAAAGGTTCAACAGGTCTGACCTAAAGTACATTTGTCAGATCTTCTCCTGATAGTAGAGGTCAGATCCTCTCCTGATAGTAGAGGTCAGATCTTCTCCTGATAGTAGAGGTCAGATCCTCTCCTGATAGTAGAGGTCAGATCTTCTCCTGATAGTAGAGGTCAGATCTTCTCCTGATAGTAGAGGTCAGATCTTCTCCTGATAGTAGAGGTCACATCTTCTCCTGATAGTAGAGGTCAGATCTTCTCCTGAAAGTAGAGGTCAGATCTTCTCCTGATAGTAGAGGTCAGATCTTCTCCTGATAGTAGAGGTCAGATCTTCTCCTGATAGTAGAGGTCAGATCTTCTCCTGATAGTAGAGGTCAGATCTTCTCCTGATAGTAGAGGTCAGATCTTCTCCTGATAGTAGAGGTCAGCTCTCTACCAGAAGCTTTAATAGAGGCAACTGGAGGAGATGAAAGTAGAAAGGAGCTTATTCCTCCATGTTGGACACACACACACACACACACACACACACACGCTGGATAGATGCTGGCTACCACATCTTCCTGGCAAATTAATTAACTCAAATATTCCATGGGCGGTGACGAAGGAAAATGTTAATCTCAGGTCATTTCAAGAACACTAATTTGGCTCCCTGCTCTCCTGAACATGGGGATAAAAAAGTCAATACCCTTAACAGTGGCAGTGAGCTTCTCAAAGTATATACATCACAAGACTACCAGCTACCAGAAAAAAACATATTCTTAATTCTAAATCATTGACATTTCAGCGAGTAGAACAGTTTAGCAAAACAACCTACAGTAAGAAAATGTATTCTTGAGCCATGCTTGGAGCTCCAGGTAAATACTGGTATTATGCCTTGTTGTTAACATCCAGGTAAATGATGGTACTATGCCTTGTTGTTAACATCCAGGTAAATGATGGTACTATGCCTTGTTGTTAACATCCAGGTAAATGATGGTACTATGCCTTGTTGTTAACATCCAGGTAAATGATGGTACTATGCCTTGTTGTTAACATCCAGGTAAATGATGGTACTATGCCTTGTTGTTAACATCCAGGTAAATGATGGTACTATGCCTTGTTGTTAACATCCAGGTAAATGATGGTACTATGCCTTGTTGTTAACATGCAGGTAAATGATGGTATTATGACTTGTTGTTAACATTTAGGTAAATGATGGTACTATGCCTTGTTGTTAACATCCAGGTAAATGCTGGTACTATGCCTTGTTGTTAACATCCAGGTAAATTATGGTACTATGCCTTGTTGTTAACATCCAGGTAAATGATGGTACTATGCCTTGTTGTTAACATCCAGGTAAATGCTGGTATTATGCCTTGTTGTTAACATGCAGGTAAATGCTGGTATTATGCCTTGTTGTTAACATCCAGGTAAATGATGGTACTATGCCTTGTTGTTAACATCCAGGTAAATGATGGTACTATGCCTTGTTGTTAACATCCAGGTAAATGATGGTACTATGCCTTGTTGTTAACATCCAGGTAAATGATGGTACTATGCCTTGTTGTTAACATCCAGGTAAATGCTGGTATTATGCCTTGTTGTTAACATGCAGGTAAATGCTGGTATTATGCCTTGTTGTTAACATCCAGGTAAATGCTAGTATTATGCCTTGTTGTTAACATGCAGGTAAATTATGGTATTATGACTTGTTGTTAACATCCAGGTAAATGATGGTATTATGACTTGTTGTTAACATTTAGGTAAATGATGGTACTATGCCTTGTTGTTAACATCCAGGTAAATGCTGGTACTATGCCTTGTTGTTAACATCCAGGTAAATGCTGGTACTATGCCTTGTTGTTAACATCCAGGTAAATGATGGTACTATGCCTTGTCGTTAACATCCAGGTAAATGATGGTACTATGCCTTGTTGTTAACATCCAGGTAAATGCTGGTATTATGCCTTGTTGTTAACATGCAGGTAAATGCTGGTATTATGCCTTGTTGTTAACATCCAGGTAAATGATGGTACTATGCCTTGTTGTTAACATCCAGGTAAATGATGGTACTATGCCTTGTTGTTAACATCCAGGTAAATGATGGTACTATGCCTTGTTGTTAACATCCAGGTAAATGATGGTACTATGCCTTGTTGTTAACATCCAGGTAAATGCTGGTATTATGCCTTGTTGTTAACATGCAGGTAAATGCTGGTATTATGCCTTGTTGTTAACATGAAGTCCCAAGCCTCCACTCACTGTGCAGCATGCCGAAAACAAACTGCCAGTGCCCAGCCATCAGACATATCTAGGGTTAGGACCAGGACCAGCCATTAGACATATCCAGGGTTAGGACCAGGACCAGCCATTAGACAAAACCAGGGTTAGGAATAGGACCCATCCATCAGACATATCCAGGGTTAGGACCAGGACCAGCCATTAGACATATCCAGGGTTAGGACCAGGACCCGCCATTAGACATATCCAGGGTTAGGAATAGGACCCATCCATCAGACATATCCAGGGTTAGGACCAGGACCAGCCATCAGACATATCCAGGGTTAGGACCAGGACCAGCCATTAGACATATCCAGGGTTAGGAATAGGACCCATCCATCAGACATATCCAGGGTTAGGACCAGGACCAGCCATTAGACATATCCAGGGTTAGGAATAGGACCCATCCATCAGACATATCCAGGGTTAGGAATAGGACCCATCCATCAGACATATCCAGGGTTAGGACCAAGACCAGCCATTAGACATATCCAGGGTTAGGAATAGGACCCATCCATCAGACATATCCAGGGTTAGGAATAGGACCCATCCATCAGACATATCCAGGGTTAGGACCAGGACCAGCCATTAGACATATCCAGGGTTAGGACCAGGACCAGCCATTAGACATATCCAGGGTTAGGAATAGGACCCATCCATCAGACATATCCAGGGTTAGGACCAGGACCAGCCATCAGACATCAAGGCACATCCAGGGGATGCATTCAACATATGTCACTTCAATGCACCTCAATGCACAATCAATCCCATCCTTCTCTTCACACTGACAACTCTTACTTTGGAGGGAGAGAGAGAGAAGAGAGATAAGAGAGAGAAGAGAGAGAGAGAAATAATTTGGGCATGGCAGGCAACTTTGCTTTTTGATGTTTTTGACTTAATAGATGTGTCATTCTGACCAAGAGGTATACAGAATGGAAATCCCCTCTCTTTATTTCTACTGTGCTGTGTGTCTAAGACCATAGGCGTAGACCAATGGCTGTCTGAAAAAACTATCTATCGATTTCAAGTCTAGGTCTGTGGCTCGTCCTCTGAAATTACCTTTTTTTCATAGATTCTTTTGATTTGAAGCTAATTGCTAAAAAGCCTAGACATTTTGAAGGAGTCAACAGAGGAGGGCACTTACAGAACAGGCAGTATGTTCAGCTCAACCTGCCCGCTGTTGGTGGGGGGGCTGTGATTGCGTTTGCATCCCAAATGGCTCCCTATTCCCTATGAAGAACACTACTTTTGACCAGTGCCTATAGGGCTCTAGTAAAGCACTATATAGGGAATATGGTGCCATTTGGGACACAGACTGCATCTAATAATGGCTGTGAAATGAAGTGGCCAGTTTGGAGTCTAGACCATCACTTTTATATAACCCCTACTGGCACTACCCAGGCTATACTTCAGATAATTTATATAACCCCTACTGGCACTACCCAGGCTATACTTCAGATAATTTATATAACCCCTACTGGCACTACCCAGGCTATACTTCAGATAATTTATATATCCCCTACTGACACTACCCAGGCTATACTTCAGCTAATTTATATAACCCCTACTGGCACTACCCAGGCTATTCTTCAGAAATAAAGCCAGAAGAGGTGTGGTATATGGGCAATATACCAAGGCTGATGCAACGCGGAGTGCTTGGATACAGCCGTTAGCCGTGGTATATTGTCCATATACCACAAACACCCAAGGTGCCTTATTTCTAATATAAACTGGTTACCAAAATAATTAGAGCAGTAAAAATAAATGTTTTATCATGCCTGTGTTATGGGGTCTGATATACCACATCTGTCAGTCAATCAGAAATCAGGGCTCGAACAACCCGGTTTATAATTCAGATTAGACCCCTGAGAAGAACCATGATTTTTATATAACCCCTACTGGTCAGTACCCAGGCTATACTTCAGATTATTTATATAACCCCTACTGGTCAGTACCCAAGCTATACTTCATATTATTTATATAACCCCTACTGGTCAGTACCCAGGCTATACTTCATATTATTTATATACCCCCTTACTGATCAGTACCCAGGCTATACTTCAGAGAATAACTTTTATAGAAAAAGGAAAAAGGTATTCATTGTATGTACAGCCTTGTGACTATTATGCTGTGGGGATGTTTTTCTGCAGCAGGGACTGGGAGACTAGTCAGGATCGAGGGAAATATGAACAGAGCAAAGTACACAGAGATCCTTAATGAAAACCTCCTCCAGATTTCTCAGGACCTCAGAATGGGGCGAAGGTTTACCTTCCAACAGGACAACGACCCTAAGCACACAGCCAAGACAATGCAGGAGTGGCTTCAGGACAAGTCTCTGAATGTCCTTGAGTGGCCCAGCCAGAGCCCGAACCCGATCTAACATCTCTGGAGAGACCTGAAAATAGCTGTGCAGCAACGCTCCCCATCCAACCTGACAGAGCTTGAAAGGATCTGCAGAGAAGAATGTGAGAAACTCCCAAATACAGGTGTGCCAAGATTGTAGCATCATACCCAAGAAGACCATATTTAGACACTGTGGACTGATAGTTACACCCCATATTTAGACACTGTGGACTGATAGTTACACCCCATATTTAGACACTGTGGACTGATAGTTACACCCCATATTTAGACACTGTGGACTGATAGTTACACCCCATATTTAGACACTGTGGACTTATAGTTACACCCCATATTTAGACACTGTGGAATGTGAAATGCAGGCAAGATGATAACAGCCTATCCTCATCCATTATCTATGTTCATATGTAAATGAGCAGGGTATAATTGTTGGTCTCTCGAGATTGAAGTCATTAATTCAACACTTAGCAACAAGACGTTTGTCACAAGATGTCATTCATAATTACTCATCTGTCTTATGCAATATAAAACATTAAACACCAGTGGTGTGTATTCACGGATGCCAAGGGAAGTCAGGTTTCCCCAAACAACTGAACAAGATAAATTATCTTTCGTCTCGCTGTGTTTCATAGTTTTCCTTCAATTCCCAAGAGGCTGAATGTATCTCACCGGAGAAAGCATCGGAGCGAAACAGCGCCCCCTCTGTCTCTGTATGTGTAGCCCATCTATCTGATCAAGAAGAGTATGACATTGTTGCCACCCGTAGCATTGAATGCAAAGGAAGCCAGTGAGCATCTGGCCTCCCTTTATAAGAAAAATATACAAAATAATAGCCAATCAGCTTTGCGCTAAACTGAGTGAGCTCAACTGTGAATGGTCCTGGCGCACCAATAACAAATGTCAAGGGAAGCCAGTTTGGAACATACAGTACGTCATTCAGGTGAGGATACTGCAATCTAATCCCCCCATTGACAGAAACAACTTGAATTGTTGCATCTCATTGTGTTGTTGACCTCTGGTGGTTAGCTAGCTAGCTAAAACTGGTCCTTTCCTAAATTAGCCATGGACGGAGATAGGGATTTGGACTTGTGGTTTTACTTAATTCTCCGTACTGGCCAATGATTATAACAACGGTTCTGATCCAACTATAAATTCATACATTGTGGATCTGGCCTGAGAGGATGGAAGTTCAACATGTCGCTAGATGTAGAAGGCTAATGTTAACTAGCTAACGTTGCCCATGAAAGGAAGTTAAACTAGTGAGCAAGAATTTTAGCCAGGTAGCCTATCACAACAAAATCTAAAAGCGTGTACTGTATGACATAGTGATAGACAATGTACTGTATGACAGAGTGATAGACTGTGTACTGTATGACAGTGATAGACTGTGTACTGTATGACAGTGATAGACTGTGTACTGTATGACAGATTGATAGACAGTGTACTGTATGACAGAGTGATAGACTGTGTACTGTATGACATAGTGATAGTCTGTGTACTGTATGACAGAGTGATAGGCCGTGTACTGTATGACATAGTGATAGTCTGGGTACTGTATGACAGAGTGATAGACTGTGTACTGTATGACATAGTGATAGTCTGGGTACTGTATGACAGAGTGATAGGCCGTGTACTGTATGACATAGTGATAGTCTGGGTACTGTATGACAGAGTGATAGACTATGTACTTTATGACAGTGATAGACCGTGTACTGTATGATAGACCGTGTACTGTATGACAGAGTGATAGACCATGTACTGTATGACAGAGTGATAGACTGTGTACTGTATGACAGTGATAGACTGTGTACTGTATGACAGATTGATAGACTGTGTACTGTATGACAGAGTGATAGACTGTGAACTGTATGACAGAGTGATAGACTGTGTACTGTATGACAGAGTGATAGACCATGTACTTTATGACAGTGATAGACCGTGTACTGTATGATATACCATGTACTGTATGACAGAGTGATAGACCATGTACTGTATGACAGAGTGATAGACTGTGTACTGTATGACAGTGATAGACTGTGTACTGTATGACAGATTGATAGACTGTGTACTGTATGACAGAGTGATAGACTGTGTACTGTATGACAGAGTGATAGACCATGTACTTTATGACAGTGATAGACCGTGTACTGTATGATATACCATGTACTTTATGACAGAGTGATAGACCATGTACTGTATGACAGAGTGATAGACTGTGTACTGTATGACAGTGATAGACTGTGTACTGTATGACAGATTGATAGACTGTGTACTTTATGACACAGTGATATGCCATGTACTGTATGACAGAGTGATAGACTGTGTACTGTATGACAGAGTGATAGACCGTGTAACGTATGACAGAGTGATAGACCATGTACTGTATGACAGTGATAGACTGTGTACTGTATGACAGAGTGATAGACTGTGTAATGTATGACAGAGTGATAGACTGTGTACACTATGACAGAGTGATAGACTGTGTAATGTATGACAGAGTGATAGGCCATGTACTTTAACACATCACCTGACATATAACAGACTTCTGTGTGTGTGTGTGTGTGTGTGTGTGTGTGTGTGTGTGTGTGTGTGTGTGTGTGTGTGTGTGTGTGTGTGTGTGTGTGTGTGTGTGTGTGTGTGTGTGTATGTTCTAGCCACTATTGATCCTGTGACTAAATCAATTATCCCTCCCTCTGAAGTTTACTTCACCAATCAAATAATCTTTTTGGCCAACAAAGGTCATCTAAACAAACAAAGGTCATCTAAACAAACAAAGGTCATCTAAACAAACAAAGGTCATCTAAACAAACAAAGGTCATCTAAACAGCCATGAGCTCCTTTTTCACATGTATGCCACCTTCAGAGTAAAAAATAAAAAAGTGTTTGGTGGGTTTTTATTCTGAAGTGGTTTTGGAAAGTGCCTTTGTCCTGAAAGTTCTATCTCAGGCTTACTCCCAAATCAAACCCTAGTCCCCATATAGTGCCTTTCTTTTGACCAGGCCCATAGAGCATTATATAAGGAATAGGATGTGATTCGGGACGCATCCTTAATCTTGAATATTTTGCCTGCTGTCTGCTGGGGTCTATTCAGAGCAGTAGTGAATACCTTATCCAGCTCATAACTACCTCAACTACCTCTCATTCTCTCCTGCTTTGCCGGTACTGGTTTTACAGAGCCTTTCACATTGTCCTGGCTGTATACTGGCTTTATTCCTCATTGTCCTGGCTGTATACTGACTTTATTCCTCATTGTCCTGGCTGAATACTGGCTTTATTCCTCATTATCCTGGCTGTATACTGGCTTTATTCCTCCTTGTCCTGGCTGTATACTGACTTTATTCCTCCTTGTCCTGGCTGTATACTGGCTTTATTCTTCATTGTCCTGGCTGTATACTGGCTTTATTCCTCCTTGTCCTGGCTGTATACTGGCTTTATTCTTCATTGTCCTGGCTGTATACTGGCTTTATCCCTCCTTGTCCTGGCTGTATACTGGCTTTATTCCTCATTATCCTGGCTGTATACTGGCTTTATTCTTCATTGTCCTGGCTGTATACTGGCTTTATCCCTCCTTGTCCTGGCTGTATACTGGCTTTATTCTTCATTGTCCTGGCTGTATACTGGCTTTATTCCTCCTTGTCCTGGCTGTATACTGGCTTTATCCCTCCTTGTCCTGGCTGTATACTGGCTTTATTCTTCATTGTCCTGGCTGTATACTGGCTTTATTCCTATTTGTCCTAGTTGTAGAAAAACCCATCATAGGACTCTCCAAGGCGCTTCAGTTCTCAAATCTACCAACGGAGTGGGGTGGGTGTTTTGTAAATTGTGGCAAATTGAATTTAGCTAATTTAAATTTGGTATAAATTGTTTGTTTTTCTCCTTGAATGAAGTGTATTGTGATTATTTGTTTGTAATTAGATTATAATTTATGCTTGCATGGCCATGTCAGTAAAGAATAGAGTTTAAAAAACATTACATGTCACCAAACTAGTAACCTAAAGGGAAATCAGTATGATTAGATTTATTTTATTTGATTTGATTTATTTCGGGTTTAAAAAATACATGAAAACAAACAATCGGAGGTTTGAAATAATGCAGGTGCTTCTAATTTATTTATTTTATATTTTATTTAACCTTTATTTAATTAGACAAGTCAGTTAAGAACATTGTCCTTCCATATAATCATTCAAACTATCTTTAGCTCGGCTAGAAACCGCACTACAAGCCCCATAATCCTAGTTTGTCTCCTCCATGGGGGTTGGTGTACTACAGCTTTACACTGTGATCTGTAAATGCACACAAATTGTCTGTAACTAGAGAAACAACAATATATTGAAGGGGGAAAATATGAAAAACATTTATCTACTCCTCTCTGAAGATCTCCCGTTGAGCGGTTTAATCAATAAAGGTGTTTTAAGTGAAGGTTTAACATTAACCTTCACTTAAAACCATTACAGCCACTGTTAAATGTACCCCAGTCAATAATGCTAATTCAACCCCCTGTTGTATATAGCTGTAAAGAAATTGGTATTCATATTATGGTAAAGTGGTACGGACAGTCTTTATGACGGGCTATTAGAAGTTGGAAAAGTCAATACGCTGACTGAGATGTTTCACACTGCTATGAGTTATGCTACCGGAGTGGAATTCTTGGCACTAATTTTAACAGAAGGTCACCCACCTCTCGTGGTCAATGCTTTTGAGGACGTTGATATTGAAGTGATGGGGACACCTCCTGTCTTGCCGTAACCCCACCCTGGTGGAAAATAATAATGGGCGTTCATAAGTGAACATTACTTCCCTGATGATTTCAGGCAGTCCATAGGGGTTCCCCTGGGGTCAGTGTTAATGCCACTCTCAGGGAAAGAATGGGACCGCCTTCTGCTCCTTGATCTTCTTAAAGTGATGAAGGATGCTGAAAATCATTATCAGTCTTCAAGAAGGGAGCAAATTGAGTTATAATATCCATATTAGGCCAAAGTTACTGCAGAAGAGCCAAGAAAGCTTTTTATGTCTTGAGAGCAGAATTATCCAGACCATTTACAAGCACGTAATACAGTTAAAGCTGCAATATGTAACTTTTTGTCCGACCTCACATAGAAAAGTGTGTTATAGATCTTTAATTCTCATTTAAAGCAAGTCTAAGAAGCGGTAGATCTGTTCTATGAGGGCTATTTCTATGCTTCCCATTCTTAAGTTTTGTTTTTGCATCTTTTACTTTCAGTTTTGTACACCAGCTTCAAACAGCTGAAAATACAATATATTTGGTTATGGAAAAGATATTTCACAGCGGTTTGGATGGTACAATGATTCTCTACAATATACTGCTTGTTTTTGTCACGTAAACTGTCTTTTAGCAACCAGGAAATTATGGAGCGATATCTGCATATTTCATCTTTAAAGCACAATATTCTATTCAGCTGTTTTCTTCAACAACTAACTTCCCAGCAGATGCATAAAAATGGTATTTAACTTCCGTATACATTACATACAATATATATACAAAAGTACGTGGACACCCCTTCAAATGAGTGGACTCGGCTATTTCAGCCACACCCGTTGCTGATAGGTGTATAACATCGAGCACACAGTCATCCAATCTCATAGACAAACATTGGCAGTAGAATGGGATTACTGAAAAGCTCAGTGACTTTCAACGTGGCACCGTCATAGGATGCCACCTTTCCAACAAGCCAGTTCGTCAAATGTCTGCTCTGCTAGAGCTGACCCGGTCAACTGTAACTGCTGTTATTGTTAAGTGGAAATGTCCACGAGCAAAAACGCCTCAGCCGCAAAGGTGTAGTCCACACGAGCTCACAGAATGGGACCGCCGAGTGCTGAAGCACGTAGCCTGTGCAAATTGTCTGTCCTCAGTTGAAACACTCACTACTGAGTTCCAAGTTGCCTCTGGAAGCAATCGCCTCTGCCCCAATGTATAGTGCCAACTGTAAAGTTTGGTGGAGGAGGAATAATGGTCAGGGGCTGTTTTTCATGGTTCGGGCTAGGACCCTTAGTTCCAGTGAATCTTAACACTACAGCATACATTCCAGACTATTCTGTGCTTCCAACTTTGTGGCAAAATTTCAACATGACAATGCTCGCATACACAAAGCGAGGTCCATACAAAATGGTTTGTCAAGATCGATGTGGAAGAACTTTGACTGGCCTGCACAGAGCCCTGACCTCAACCCCATCGAACACCTTTGGGATGAATTGGAACGGGGACTGCGAGCCAGGCCTAATCGCCCCAACATCACTGCCCGACCTCACTAATGCTCTTGTGGCTGAATGGAGGCACGTCCCCAAAGCAATGTTCCAACATCTAGTGAAAAGCCTTCCCAGAAGAGTGGCAATGGGGGGACCAACTCCATATAAATGGCCATGATTTTGGAAGGAGATGTTGGACCAGCAGGTGGTCATGTGGTGTATATAACATACAGGAAGTAAACATCAGTGTTCTGTGCTTTCCCGTGGAATTGAGACTTAGCATTTGTTTCTGCAGGGAAAAATGGACAGGATCTGAAAATAGCCACACACCTACAGAGTGATTCATCTGTCAAGCAACCAGTTCATTAAGTGGAGTGTTGTTTCCTGTCTGAGTTATGTATCCAGGTTTCACACGGCAACAGCTTGACATGTTTATGTATTACGGTGTCATTCCTTATTTGTTTTGTTTTTGTTATGTATCTGTGTTTACAGGGAAACAGTGTTATTTCCACAGTTGATTAATGTGTTTACAGGGAAACAGTGTTATTTCCACAGTTAATTCATGTGTTTACATTGAAACAGTGTTAGTTCCACAGTTGATTAATGTGTTTACAGGGAAACAGTGTTATTTCCACAGTTGATTAATGTGTTTACAGGGAAACAGTGTTATTTCCACAGTTGATTAATGTGTTTACAGGGAAACAGTGTTATTTCCACAGTTGATTAATGTGTTTACAGGGAAACAGTAATATTTCCACAGTAGATTCATGTGTTTACAGGGAAACAGTGTTAGTTCCACAGTTGATTAATGTGTTTACAGGGAAACAGTGTTATTTCCACAGTTGATTAATGTGTTTACAGGGAAACAGTGTTATTTCCACAGTTGATTAATGTGTTTACAGGGAAACAGTGTTATTTCCACAGTTGATTAATGTGTTTACAGAGAAACAGTGTTATTTCCACAGTTGATTAATGTGTTTACAGGGAAACAGTGTTTCTTTTTTTATTGGTACATTTTATTAGATTTCATAGATTGTTTATAATGTTTGTTGGTTTGTTTGTTTAAAAATTGAAAGATTATGAATAGAAATGTGACTATTATATTGTTATAAGCACTGTTAAGCTTTCAAGTTGTTAGAACAATAAACATTACTGTCTTCCAAGTCCTTGAAGAGTGTACTAAAACTTCTGTGGTCCTCTGAGACAAGCCACACTTCTTGACCCCCTGTGGTCCTCTGAGACAACCCACACTTCTTGACCCCCTGTGGTCCTCTGAGACAACCCACACTTCTTGACCCCCTGTGGTCCTCTGAGACAAGCCACACTTCTTGACCCCCTGTGGTCCTCTGAGACAACCCACACTTCTTGACCCCCTGTGGTCCTCTGAGACAACCCACACTTCTTGACCCCCTGTGGTCCTCTGAGACAAGCCACACTTCTTGACCCCCTGTGGTCCTCTGAGACAACCCACACTTCTTGACCCCCTGTGGTCCTCTGAGACAACCCACACTTCTTGACCCCCTGTGGTCCTCTGAGACAACCCACACTTCTTGACCCCCTGTGGTCCTCTGAGACAACCCACACTTACACCCCCCTCTTCAGTCACATTGGTGTCTTGCAGAAGGCCCTTGAAATAGCTTGCTAGGCTAAGGGTGGTTAAGCGTGCCGAATGCTGTATACTGTGTATCAGTTCATCTGGCATTCCTCAGTGCTCCCTTAAGTAGGAAACATTGCTCCAAGTTGTTGAAACGGGCTCCAGTCTGATACATTCAATGTAACCTACAATACGTAGCATTTATTCTTTATGCATGAGGAATTTTTTATGTAGAGTGAGTAACTGCTTTTATCCTTGTCAGGTTCTAATTTCGGCACAAATCAAGTTCTCCGGCTTTTCCACGGTACGGTTCAAGGGAGTTCTCCCAAAGCCGGTCACTGGGAATTTAAAGCCCAATTACCATGTCAGACAGTGGTGGAGAAATTGCTTTCACTAGAGTGAGGGCTCTGTGACAGGTGCATTGTGGAAGAATTGATTCCAACCGAGGGGGAATCGTCATTCTGTGTCTGTTTCTTATCAGACCAGGCTGGGTGCAACTTGATTTGTAACCACAGATTTGAATCCGTACAGCTTAGTGACTGTGTGTGCTCATCCTAACACACAGGATGCCTCCCAAATAGCACCCTTTTCCCTATAAAGCGCACTACCCCTATGGGCCCTGGTCAAAAGTAGTGCAGCACAAAGGGAATAGGATGCCATCTCTAACAGAGCTACAGATTAGTTGAGAGGGATAGGATCCTCCTCTTCACAGGTCAAGAGCTGTTGTAAGTAAGGGGCTCCATCTCAAAGGTTCCAGATCAGTCGAGGCTCAGGGGAGAGGGCTCTCCAAAACATTAGTTGAGCAGCCAAAGAAAATATATGGAAGGTGGATATTTTGTTTTCTCTTTTCCCGTGCTTATGGATGGAAGAGTGGAAGAGGGAAGGGAAGGAGGGAGGCCAAAAACTAAACTAGCTTTGTCTGTAGGAGACATTAGATGGCTGTCTGGACTGGATGGTAGGATACGTTAGATGGCTGTCTGGACTGGATGGTAGGATACGTTAGATAGCTGTCTGGACTGGATGGTAGGATACGTTAGATGGCTGTCTGGACTGGATGGTAGGATACGTTAGATGGCTGTCTGGACTGGATGGTAGGATACGTTAGATGGCTGTCTGGACTGGATGGTAGGATACGTTAGATGGCTGTCTGGACTGGATGGTAGGATACGTTAGATGGCTGTCTGAACTGGATGGTAGGATACGTTAGATGGCTGTCTGGACTGGATGGTAGGATACGTTAGATGGCTGTCTGGACTGGATGGTAGGATACGTTAGATGGCTGTCTGGACTGGATGGTAGGATACGTTAGATGGCTGTCTGGACTGGATGGTAGGATACGTTAGATGGCTGTCTGGACTGGATGGTAGGATACGTTAGATGGCTGTCTGGACTGGATGGTAGGATACGTTAGATGGCTGTCTGGACTGGATGGTAGGATACGTTAGATGGCTGTCTGGACTGGATGGTAGGATACGTTAGATGGCTGTCTGGACTGGATGGTAGGATACGTTAGATGGCTGTCTGGACTGGATGGTAGGATACGTTAGACGGCTGTCTGGACTGGATGGTAGGATACGGCTGTCGAACGTGGAGAGGAAAGCACATGGAGAGAGAGATCAATAGAATACCTGCTGAAGCTATTAGCTTGATTAAAAAGGGTTAGTGAGAGAGAGAGAGAGAGAGAGAGAGAGAGAGAGAGAGAGAGAGAGAGAGAGAGAGAGAGCCTCCTCCTCCTCCTTCTTCTCTACACCATACAGCTTTATTCCTGCATACAAGGATAAGAGCTCTGCCTTCTGACGGGTGGAAAAGAGAAAAGAAAGAGAGAGAGAGACCACTGGTTGAGAATAAGGAACTTGGGGCTGCCTATCCCAGAGCCCAGCCCAAACCTCAGCCCAGCAAGAGAATGGATAGGTTGTCAGGTAATCCAGCTGACACTTGGCAAGCAGTCTCATTGACCAGAAGGTGTCCCTAATTGGGCTATCAATGGCATGGTGCTTGGCGCTGTTGCTCATCACCCTGTACAAGAGCCTCATGGCCAGGTCGGGCCATGTTTGGGGGAGCTGCATTCAGGACCACAATGACTGATTTACTAACAGGCTGGTGTGAAGGACATCTCACTGCTTGCTAAGCGAGTAGCACTTCCTCATTATTTGGCTCACACCCAGGACCTCTGCCTTGCCAGTACACATGGCCGCACTCCTAAAGAGTCTTACCAGTAGGCGCCAGTGGAAAAGCTAGCTATTCACTGGTGCAAGTGGCGACACTTCAGGCTGAGGAGTAAGTTTCACACATACCCATGTGCCACACTGCCCCCTCAAATGTACTCAACTGCAAACCCAGTGTTGAGCTGAGCACAACTGTAGATCTGAGTCACTAGGCAGCACTGTAAAGGACGCTGCACTGCTTGCTTAGCGGGATCCACTTCTTCCTGATTCAGCTCACACCAAGGCTCTCTGCCTTGCTAGCACACGTGATAACCCTCCTGAAGCATCTTAACAGTCGGAGCCACTTGAGAAGCTAGCTATTCAGAGTCGCAAGTGATGACACTTCAGGCTGAGCAGTACGTTTCCCACATCCCCATGTGCTACACTGGGAAATAGAGAAAGTAATGCTGCATGTTGCTAAGGGCTTTGAAACCAAGGGGTATTAAAGTGGTGTGAACTTAGTATTGAAAGATAGTCAGCCACTCAATTACAATAGAACCGCTAGCAAGAGTTGCTAAGTATCTTCTCATCTAACATGTTACATTCTGGAAACTGGAGATGCAATGTTTGCCTTTTAAAGATGGGAATGTGTTTTGTTGTATTTTCAGTGTCAGTTCAATGAATATGTGCACACTGTCATCTTGAATATGAGGGACACTGGAGGTTAAGGAGTCTGCAATATTGTCAAGAGGCGGTGTGTCGGCAGACCAAGACGCAGCGTAGTTGCAGTGAAACATACTTTTATTCACTATTTTCCTAATCAAAAGAACAAAACCAGAGAAGTACTTACTAACACATGCCCACACACTCCATATACATCGAACCTGGAGATCTCAAACAATGACCCACACAAACGTGTGGGGTTGGGCAACTTTAATAGAATCCCCAATCAGAGACAACGTCTCACAGCTGTCTCCAATTGGGGATTCAACACAAAATGAAAAATACATAGATCTAGAGATCTAGATCTGTCAGGCTCTGACCATGGCCAAAAGGTACTCCCTATGGCCAGAGCCTGACAATTATAAGTATCAATTTGATGTTCATGAACATTTGTCATGACCTGATTAGGTCGGGCTACCTGATTAGGTCGGGCTACCTGAATTGGTTGGGACGCATGTAGCTAACCCTTACCCTAACCCCTTTCCTAACCTTAACCTAATCAGTTAATCTAACCTGGCACGTTAATTCACCTATTCTCCTACATTAATTATCCTGATTTTTTTTCCACTGATTCTCTGTCACGTTATCCTCAGGGTAACTGTCAATTTGTTTAAAGACCTTATTTTCAAATACAGATAATAAGTGCTTGGAGGTACAAGGCAGTTAACCTACTGTTCCCCGAGCACCGAAGACGTGGATGTAGATTAAGGCCCCCTGCACCTCTCTGATTCATTTGTGAGACGCAGACTAGGTGAACGGATGATCTCTGCATGTGTGGTTCCCACCATGAAGCATGGAGGAGGAGGTGTGATGGTGCTTTTCCAGTGACACTTTCTGAAATGTATTTAGAATTCAAGGCACACTTAACCAGCATGGCTACCACAGTATTCTGCAGAGATATGCCATCCCATCTGGTTTGGGCTTAGTGGGACTATCATTTGTTTTTCAACAGGTGGCCCAACACACCTCCAGGCTGTGTAAGGGTAATTTGACTAAGAAGTAGAGTGATGGAGTCCTGCATCAGATGACCTGGCCTCCAAAATCACCTGACCTCAACCCAATTGAGATGGTTTGGGTTGACTTGGACCTCAGAGTGAACGAAATCAGCCAATATGTGGCAACTCCTACAAGATGTTGGAAAAGCGTTCCATGTGAAGCTGGTTGAGAGAATGCCAAGAGTGTGCAAAACTTTCATCAAGGCAAAGGGTGGCTACTTTGAAGAATCTGAAATATAAATATATTTTGATTTGTTTAACACTTTTTTAGTTACTACATGATTCCATATGTGTTATTTCATAGTTTGATGTCTTCAAAAAAAAAAAGTACAATGTAGAAAATAGTAAAAATAAAGAAAAACCCTTGAATGAGTAGGTGTGTCCAAACTTTTAACTGGTACTGTATATCACAATTTATTATGAACTATGTTTTACTTACTGTATATATACAATTATACAGTGCCTTCGGAAAGTATTCAGATCCCTTGACTTTTTGCACATTCTATTATAAAATGTATTAAATAGTTTTTTTCCTCAATCTACACACAATACTGCATAATGACATCAATCTACACACAATACTGCATAATGGCATCAATCTACACACAATACTGCATAATGACATCAATCTATACACAATACCCCATAATGACATCAATCTACACACAATACCCCATAATGACATCAATCTACACACAATACTGCATAATGACATCAATCTACACACAATACTGCATAATGACATCAATCTATACACAATACTGCATAATGACATCAATCTACACACAATACCCCATAATGACATCAATCTACACACAATACCCCATAATGACATCAATCTACACACATTAACCCATAATGACAAAGCAAAACATGTTTTTAGAATTGTTTGCTAATTTACTAAAAATGAAACACCTTGAGTCTTCTTGGGTATGACGCTACAATCTTGGCACACCTGTATTTGTGGAGTTTCTCCCATTCTTCTCTGCAGATCCTTTCAAGCTCTGTCAGGTTGGATGGGGAGCGTTGCTGCACAGCTATTTTCAGATCTCTCCAGAGATGTTCGATCGGGTTCAAGTCCGGGCTCTGGCTGGGCCACTCAAGAACATTCAGAGACTTGTCCCGATGCCACTCCTGCATTCTGAGCGCTCTGGAGCAGGTTTTCATCAAGTATCTCTCTGTACTTAGCTCCATTCGTCTTTGCCTCGATCTTGACCAGTCTCCCAGTCCCTGCTGCTGAAAAACATCCCCACACCATGATACTGCCACCCCCATGCTTCAACGTAGGGATGGAGCCAGGTTTACTCCAGATGTGACGCTTGGCATTCAGGCCAAAGAGTTCTATCTTGGTTTGATCAGATCAGAGAATCTTGCTTCTCATGGTCTGAGAGTCTTTAGGTGCCTTTAGCGGGCTGTCATGTGCCTTTTAGTGAGGAGGGGCTTCCGTCTGATCACTACCATAAACTGTGTGACCTTATATAGACAGGTGTGTGCCTTTCCAAATCATGTCCAATGTAATTGAATTTACCACAGATGGACTCCAATCAAGTTGCAGAAACATCTCAAGGATGATCAATGGAAACAGGATGGACCTGAGCTCAATTTAGAGTCTCATAGTAAAGGGTTTGAATACTTAAGGAAATAAGGTATTTCAGTTTTACATTTTTAATACATTTGAAAAAAATAATAAAAACCTGTTTGTCATTATGATGTATTGTGTGTAGATTACTGAGGAATTAAAAAAAAAAATGAGACTGTAATGTAACATAATGTGGAAAAAGTCAAGGGGTCTGAATACTTTCCGAAGGCAATGTATGTATTATTCATATATGAATATATTGAACATAAATAATCATGCATACTGTTAAATATATTTTAAACAAATACATATAAATATATGAATAGCACATGTATGTCCAATGCACACTACCCCATATGGATCAGTAATACATATATTCACATATACATAAAAAACAATTAAAACATATTTAAAAATATATCTATATATGTATGATATGTATATATATATACAGCCTCGTCATGAGCTGGAGCTTTATGTCATTAATTGGAGAAATGTATTGAATGGTTAATACAGAACATAAGGTGTAACTTTATTCTATTCAGTATTCTACTACATGTAGGGCTCCTGAGTGGTTCAGTGGTCTAAGACACTGCATCTCAGTGCTAGAGGTGTCACTAAAGTCCCTGGTTCAAATCCAGGCTGTATCACATCCGGCCGTGCTTGGAGTCCCAGAGGGCGGCGCACAACTGGCCCAGCATCTTCTGAGTTTGGTCGGTGTAGGTCGTCATTGTAAATAAGAATTTGATCTTAACTGACTTGCCGAGATAAATAAAGGTTACATAAAAAACATGTAAATGGACATCCTCTGTTGCACGACACACTGGAGGTGTGGTAACTTCTTTTACCAATAATGGTTTGGTGTGATAGGAGGGATGGCATTTAATCATTGTGTGTGTGTGTGTGTGTGTGTGTGTGTGTGTGTGTACCTGAGGAGGTGAGAGGGGATCTCATCATCATCCTTGTCTGTGTGGAGGTGAGAGGGGATCTCATCATCATCCTTGTCTGTGTGGAGGTGAGAGGGGATCTCATCATCATCCTTGTCTGTGTGGAGGTGAGAGGGGATCTCATCATCATCCTTGTCTGTGTGGAGGTGAGAGGGGATCTCATCATCATCCTTGTCTGTGTGGAGGTGAGAGGGGATCTCATCATCATCCTTGTCTGTGTGGAGGTGAGAGGGGATCTCATCATCATCCTTGTCTGTGTGGAGGTGAGAGGGGATCTCATCATCATCCTTGTCTGTGTGGAGGTGAGAGGGGATCTCATCATCATCCTTGTCTGTGTGGAGGTGAGAGGGGATCTCATCATCATCCTTGTCTGTGTGGAGGTGAGAGGGGATCTCAGGGATTCACAATTAGGTGTTCTAAGTCATAAATACCAAGAATAGGGTTCCTAGTATTCATCAGTCACGGTCCTGTAGAGACATGAGAGGGAGGGAGAGAGAGGATGTTATGAAATGTTGAGTTGATATATGATGTTGTCTGTACGGAGGATGACACCACATTGAGAGGGTTTGTTTTAAATGATGTTGTCTGTATGGAGGATGACACCACATTGAGAGGGTTTGTTTTAAATGATGTTGTCTGTATGGAGGATGACACCACATTGAGAGGGTTTGTTTTAAATGATGTTGTCTGTATGGAGGATGACACCACATTGAGAGGGTTTGTTTTAAATGATGTTGTCTGTATGGAGGAGGACACCACATTGAGAGGGTTTGTTTTAAATGATGTTGTCTGTATGGAGGATGACACCACATTGAGAGGGTTTGTTTTAAATGATGTTGTCTGTATGGAGGATGGAGAACCACACCCCCTTCAGATAGATGGATGGAGAACCACACCCCCTTCAGATGGATGGATGGAGAACCACACCCCCTTTAGATGGAGGGATGGAGAACCACACCCTCTTCAGATAGATGGATGGAGAACCACACCCCCTTCAGATGGATGGATGGAGAACCACACCCCCTTCAGATGGATGGATGGAGAACCACACCCCCTTCAGATGGATGGATGGACAACCACACCCCCTTCAGAGGGAAAAAAGGTAATCAGACTCACAGGAAGAGTTCAATAACTAAAATGTTCCATAAAGTCATCTGAAATTAAAATGTAAATGATCAGTTGGCTTGGTTTGATTGGGGGTTGTAGGTGTGTATTTAGCTGTGGGTGGGGCAGTTGGGATATAGAACGGCCTAATAAATGTCTCTTTGTCATGGTAGCAGTGCTGAGACCTACATCTCTTAAAGTCCACAAAGCTGAGAGGGACATTAACTTGAGTTAATTAGAAATACAATAATGCCTGCGATGACAAAGTCCAAGGTCTCCACCTCTCTCCCTCTGGGCTGCAAGGGTCTGGAGAGGTGACGATGGAGGACGGAGGGAAACGTGTGGACTGATGGACTAATTCTGGAGCTCTTCTGTGGTCACGGTGTGTGTGTGCGTGTGGTGTGGTGTATTTATGTGTGTGCGTGTGTGCATTTGTGTGGATAAATGTCAGAATCTGAAGTCAAATTGGTAAAAAACGTGAGATATTGTCGGTGTGTGGTGTGTGTGGTGTGGTGTGTATACGTGTGTGTGTGTGTGTGTGTGTGAAATGATGGGCTGATTCTGTGGTCACGGACGGAGAGTCTTGTACCGTTTCCACACTAATGAGCCAAACTGAGCCGAGCTGTATTGGGCTAACCTGGTTATATAACAGAGCTGTATTGGGCTAACCTGGTTATATAACAGAGCTGTATTGGGCTAACCTGGTTATATAACAGAGCTGTATTGGGCTAACCTGGTTATATAACATAGCTGTATTGGGCTAACCTGGTTATATAACAGAGCTGTATTGGGCTAAGCTGGTTATATAACAGAGCTGTATTGGGCTAACCTGGTTATATAACAGAGCTGTATTGTGCTAACCTGGTTATATAACAGAGCTGTATTGGGCTAACCTGGTTATATAACAGAGCTGTATTGGGCTAACCTGGTTATATAACAGAGCTGTATTGGGCTAACCTGGTTATATAACAGAGCTGTATTGGGCTAACCTGGTTATATAACAGAGCTGTATTGGGCTAACCTGGTTATATAACATAGCTGTATTGGGCTAACCTGGTTATATAACAGAGCTGTATTGGGCTAACCTGGTTATATAACAGAGCTGTATTGTGCTAACCTGGTTATATAACAGAGCTGTATTGTGCTAACCTGGTTATATAACAGAGCTGTATTGGGCTAACCTGGTTATATAACAGAGCTGTATTGTGCTAACCTGGTTATATAACAGAGCTGTATTGTGCTAACCTGGTTATATAACAGAGCTGTATTGTGCTAACCTGGTTATATAACAGAGCTGTATTGTGCTAACCTGGTTATATAACAGAGCTGTATTGTGCTAACCTGGTTATATAACAGAGCTGTATTGGGCTAAGCTGGTTATATAACAGAGCTGTATTGGGCTAACCTGGTTATATAACAGAGCTGTATTGTGCTAACCTGGTTATATAACAGAGCTGTATTGGGCTAACCTGGTTATATAACAGAGCTGTATTGGGCTAACCTGGTTATATAACAGAGCTGTATTGTGCTAACCTGGTTATATAACAGAGACTAACCTGAAAACAGAGGTAGTAAAATAGATGTTATATCATTGACACTAATCTGAATACAAGAAAGTGAAATACATCTCCATGAGTTGTTATTTCCTAATTGTCCGTTTCATAGATGAGGCCTGACAAGTGGAACCCATGGGACGGTGTTTGGTAATGGAGTTGGTGCTGCAGGTTCTGTCAGGTGGTGTCTAGATAGGAGAGGAGAGATCTAAGCTGTGTGGTGTTTAAAAAATGGCCTCAAATAAACAAGCATTCATCTTGGAAATGTACACACACACACACACACACACACACACGCGCACACACACACACACACACACACACACACACACACACACACACACACACACACACACACACACACACACACACACACACACACACACACACACACACACACACACACACACACACACACACACACACACACACACACACACACAGGTATTGAGTATTGATTCTGCATGCTGTAGGGGGGGTCCTCTCACTCTGCTAATGTGTTGCTTCAATCCCCAGTAGTCAGTAGTCTCCACCAGCTCTGTATTCAGACTAGAAGTTTAAAGTCAGTAGTCTCCACTAGCTCTGTATTCAGACTAGATGTCTAACGTCAGTAGTCTCCACTAGCTCTGTATTCAGACTAGATGTCTAACGTCAGTAGTCTCCACTAGCTCTGTATTCAGACTAGAAGTTTAAAGTCAGTAGTCTCCACTAGCTCTGTATTCAGAATAGAAGTTTAAAGTCAGTAGTCTCCACTAGCTCTGTATTCAGACTAGAAGTTTAAAGTCAGTAGTCTCCACTAGCTCTGTATTCAGACTAGAAGTTTAAAGTCAGTAGTCTCCAGTATCTCTGTATTCAGACTAGAAGTTTAAAGTCAGTAGTCTCCACTAGCTCTGTATTCAGACTAGAAGTTTAAAGTCAGTAGTCTCCACTAGCTCTGTATTCAGACTAGAAGTTTAAAGTCAGTAGTCTCCAGTATCTCTGTATTCAGACTAGAAGTTTAAAGTCAGTAGTCTCCACTAGCTCTGTATTCAGACTAGAAGTTTAAAGTCAGTAGTCTCCAGTATCTCTGTATTCAGACTAGAAGTTTAAAGTCAGTAGTCTCCACTAGCTCTGTATTCAGACTAGAAGTTTAAAGTCAGTAGTCTCCAGTATCTCTGTATTCAGACTAGAAGTTTAAAGTCAGTAGTCTCCACTAGCTCTGTATTCAGACTAGAAGTTTAAAGTCAGTAGTCTCCAGTATCTCTGTATTCAGACTAGAAGTTTAAAGTCAGTAGTCTCCACTAGCTCTGTATTCAGACTAGAGCACTAAAGTGGTCCTTCCATCATCTGCCATCAGCTGCTTTCAGGGGGCTAAACACACCAACAAACAAAGCCCACACGAAAAGCATAAATTCATCAAAATGTCACTCTGCTTCCAGGTGGCTAAGAGCGAATAATAGACGTCCAGTACCACAGCCAACAGAAGGAGGGAAGAAGGGGAAGCCGTAGAGAGCATACAGAAGAAAACCCTTGTTCTTCAAGTGGAGAGGAGCCTAGCTCTGAACAAATCCATTTTTTTAGCAGCCAGAAGCTGGTGCTGCCGAGAGGAGGAGGAGGAGAAGAGAGGACAAAGGGAGAAAGCACAGATAAACAGGTGCTTCTACATTTAAAGGTCTCAATACCTCTGAAGACGCACAATAAGCAAGGAATAAAGGTGGCAGATGGGGGCTGGTTAGAGAATCAGAGACGCGGAGGGGAAAGTAGGGCACCCCCAGTGCTCTACACTACACACACACAACCATCCTGACCTGACATCACCTGGGGACTTGAGAGTTATGGGACTAGAGGGTTAGGGTTAGGGGACTAGAGGGTTAGGGGACTTGATGGTTAGGGTTAGGGGACTTGAGGTTTAGGGTTAGGGGACTTGAGGGTTAGGGGACTTGAGGGTTAGGGGACTTGATGGTTAGGGTTAGGGGACTTGAGGGTTAGGGGACTAGAGGGTTAGGGGACTTGATGGTTAGGGTTAGGGGACTTGAGGTTTAGGGTTAGGGGACTTGAGGGTTAGGGGACTTGAGGGTTAGGGGACTTGATGGTTAGGGTTAGGGGACTTGAGGGTTAAGGGACTTGATGGTTAGTGTTAGGGGACTTGAGGGTTAGGGGACTTGAGGATTAGGGGACTAGAGGGTTGTGTAACCTTTGTTTAACTAGTCAAGTCAGTTTAGAACAAATGTATTTGTTATTTACAGTGACGGCCTACACTGGCCAAACTGGGACGACAGTGGGGGTTAGTGTTAAGGGACTAGAGGGTTAGTGTTAGGGGACTAGAGGGTTAGTGTGAGGGGACTAGAGGGTTAGTGTGAGGGGACTAGAGGGTTAGTGTGAGGGGACTAGAGGGTTAGTGTGAGGGGACTAGAGGGTTAGTGTGAGGGGACTAGAGGGTTAGTGTTAGGGGACTAGAGGGTTAGTGTGAGGGGACTAGAGGGTTAGTGTGAGGGGACTAGAGGGTTAGTGTGAGGGGACTAGAGGGTTAGTGTTAGGGGACTAGAGGGTTAGTGTGAGGGGACTAGAGGGTTAGTGTGAGGGGACTAGAGGGTTAGTGTGAGGGGACTAGAGGGTTAGTGTGAGGGGACTAGAGGGTTAGTGTGAGGGGACTAGAGGGTTAGTGTTAGGGGACTAGAGGGTTAGTGTTAGGGGACTAGAGGGTTAGTGTTAGGGGACTAGAGGGTTAGTGTGAGGGGACTAGAGGGTTAGTGTGAGGGGACTAGAGGGTTAGTGTGAGGGGACTAGAGGGTTAGTGTGAGGGGACTAGAGGGTTAGTGTTAGGGGACTAGAGGGTTAGTGTGAGGGGACTAGAGGGTTAGTGTGAGGGGACTAGAGGGTTAGTGTTAGGGGACTAGAGGGTTAGTGTTAGGGGACTAGAGGGTTAGTGTGAGGGGACTAGAGGGTTAGTGTGAGGGGACTAGAGGGTTAGTGTTAGGGGACTAGAGGGTTAGTGTTAGGGGACTAGAGGGTTAGTGTTAGGGGACTAGAGGGTTAGTGTGAGGGGACTAGAGGGTTAGTGTGAGGGGACTAGAGGGTTAGTGTTAGGGGACTAGAGGGTTAGTGTGAGGGGACTAGAGGGTTAGTGTGAGGGGACTAGAGGGTTAGTGTTAGGGGACTAGAGGGTTAGTGTGAGGGGACTAGAGGGTTAGTGTTAGGGGACTAGAGGGTTAGTGTGAGGGGACTAGAGGGTTAGTGTTAGGGGACTAGAGGGTTAGTGTGAGGGGACTAGAGGGTTAGTGTTAGGGGACTAGAGGGTTAGTGTTAGGGGACTAGAGGGTTAGTGTTAGGGGACTAGAGGGTTAGTGTTAGGGGACTAGAGGGTTAGTGTGAGGGGACTAGAGGGTTAGTGTTAGGGGACTAGAGGGTTAGTGTTAGGGGACTAGAGGGTTAGTGTTAGGGGACTAGAGGGTTAGTGTGAGGGGACTAGAGGGTTAGGGTTACACTGCACCAAATCCCCTAGTTTCAGACTCCTAACTATCCTGAGACCTCTGAAGACTCTAGCCACTTCCATGCCAATCGGAAGGACTTAAGTGTTTTATCTCTGAACACTAAAAAGTTGGTTTCTCCTCTGATTGTAGGATAAGTGGAACCACGGGGTGTTAACAACACTCAGTGGAGTCTAGAGATCCTGACGGCCAATGTGTCCAGCCTGAGACCTGCCATGTAGTTATCCTGATAATCAGACCTCACCATTGTTACAGCCCCCTCAATACACCTCTACACAATATAACCCTACACAATATACCCCTACACAATATACCCCCTACACAATATACCCCCTACACAATATACCCCTACACAATATACCCCTTACACAATATACCCTAGACAATATACCCATACACAATATACCCCTACACAATATATGCCTACACAATCCTTTCCACCTGGCTACCCCTACCCCGGCCAATAGCTCTGTACCCCCCGCAGTAACCTGCCCAAGCCCCCCCCCCCGCTTCTCCTTCACCCAAATCCAGATAGCTGATGTTCTGAAAGAGCTGCAAAATCTGGACCCCTACAAATCTGCTGGGCTAGACAATCTGGACCATTTCTTTCTAAAATTATCAGCCGAAATTGTTGCAACCCCTATTACTAGCCTGTTCAACCTATCTTTTGTGTCATCTGAGATCACTAGAGATTGGAAAGCTGCCGCGGTCATCCCCCTGTTCAAAGGGGGAGAAACTCTAGACCCAAACTGTTACAGACCTATATCCATCCTGCCCTGCCTTTCTAAAGTCTTCGAAAGCCAAGTCAACAAACAGATCATTGACCACTTCGAATCCCAACGTACCTTCTCTGCTATGCAATCTGGTTTCCGAGCTGGTCATGGGTGCACCTCAGCCACGCTCAAGGTACTAAACGATATCATAACCGCCATCAATAAAAGACAGTACTGTGCAGCCATCGACCTGGCCAAGGCTTTCGACTATGTCAATCATCGCATTCTTATTGGCAGACTCAACAGCCTTGGTTTCTCAAGTGACTGCCTTGACTGGTTCTCCAACTACTTCTCAGATAGAGTTCAGTGTGTCAAATCGGAGGGCCTGTTGTCTGGTCCTCTGGCAGTCTCTATGGGGGTGCCACAGGGTTCAATTCTTGGGCCAACTCTATTCTCTATATATATCAACGATGTCGCTCTCGCTGCTGGTGACTCTCTGATCCATCTCTACGCAGACGACACCATTCTGTATACATCTGGCCCCTCTTTGGACACTGTGTTAACTAACCTTCAAACAAGCTTCAATGCCATACAACACTCCTTCCACGGCCTCCAACTGCTCTTAAACGCCAGTAAAACTAAATGCATGCTTTTCAATCGAACGCTTCCTGCACCCGTCCACCGAACTATCATCACTACTCTCGACGGGTCTGACTTAGAATATGTGGACACCTACAAATACCTAGGTGTCTGGTTAGACTGTAAACTCAACTTCCAGACTCACATTAACCATCTCCAATCCAAAATGAAATCTAGAATCGGCTTCCCATTTCGCAACAAAGGCTCCTTCACTCATGCTGCCAAACATGCCCTTGTAAAACTGACTATCCTACCAATCCTTCGGCGATGTCATTTACAAAATAGCCTCCAACACTCTACTCAGCAAATTGGATGTAGTCTATCACAGTGCCATCAGTTTTGTTACCAAAGACCCATATACTACCCACCGCTGCGACCTGTATGCTCTCGTTGGCTGGCCATCACTACATATTCAATGCCAATCCCACTGGCTCCAGGTCATCTACAAGTCTTTGCTAGGTAAATCCCCGCCTTATCTCAGCTTGCTGGTCACCATAGCAACACCCACCCGTAGCATGCGCTCCAGCAGGTATATTTCACTGGTCATCCCCAAAGCCAACACCTCCTTTGGCCGCCATTCCTTCTAGTTCTCTGCTGCCAATGACTGGAACGAATTACAAAAATCATTGAAGCTGGAGACTACCATCTCCCTCAATAACTTTAAGCATCAGCTGTCAGAGCATCTTATCGATCACTGCACCTGTATATAGCCCTTCTGTAAATAGCCCACCCTACTACCTCATCCCCATATTTATTATTTTTGCACATTTGCACTCCAGTATCTCTATTTGCACATCATCATCTGCATATCTACTAGCACAGTGTTAATGCTAATTTGTAATTTATTTCGCCACTATGGCCTATTTATTGTCCTACCTTCCTAACCTAACTACATTTGCACACTCTGTACATATATTTTCTACTCTCTGTTGTGTTATTGACTGTAAGTTTGTTTATTCCCATGTGTAACTCTGTGTTGTTGTTGTGTTTGTCGCACTGCCTTGCTTTGTCTTGGCCAGGTCGCAGTTGTAAATGAGAACTTGTTCTCAACTGGCCTACCTGGTTAAATAAAGGTGAAAAAAAAAATACACAATATACCCCTACACAATATACCCCTACACAATATACGCCTACACAATATACCCCTACACAATATACCCCTACACAATATACCCCTACACAATATACGCCTACACAATATACCACTAAACAATATACCCCTACACAATATACCCCTACACAATATACCCCTGAACAATATACCCCTACACAATATACCCCTACACAATATACCCCTACACAAAGGTGCAGGTGATGGTCTGTGGTCTATTGCACAGTCAGATGTCCTGGGAGGGTGGGGAGCGCCAGGGTAGGGAGGTCCGTCTGCACATCAGACATCATGTCTTCAGTTGGCCCCTTAAATAGCCATCCTCTCTTCAGCAGAGAGCCTTTTTAGGGGACTGTGAAATTTCACGAGACAATAACTTATTCTGCCCAATAAAAAAACGGTCTTCAACACTGGAATCTCAAAGTTAAAAAAAGACTTTAAAATCTCTGGAACAAGTTTCAACTTTTCAAAACTCAGTATGTTATTTAAAATGTATGGATGGGCTCACATGTATAAACTAAACTGTCTCTGGCATGCCATTTATAAACAAGCCTGTCTCTGGCATGCCGTTTTTTAAACTAACCTGTCTCTGGCATGACATTTGTGACTCAACACCTGGATTCGGTGTTTTGTAGCATAATTTAATTTCTGTTTTTTTACATTGGATAAAAGTAGAGACTCAGAGCTAGAAAATGATGTATCATACACTGCAGTTGAGGAACAATGGGAAAGTAATTCTGCTTTTAAAGTTGATCAACTTGTAAACTCACTTTTGAGAAAACCGTCTTTCAATGTTTTGGTACTACTATTGGAGAGCCCTCCTTTGTCTACACCCATTCAGCATTGTTCACACCCTCTTAAGCCTTAGCCCCACACATCTCTTTAAGGATTGATCCGTGCGTTCTGTACTAACTTGCCAGCTTAGAGGGAGAGAGAACAGCTCACTGAACATTACTCGCCCTAGCAGAGCTGGTTAGGCTGTTGTTATCCAGAGCGTTGGTGACTGCAACTGTGCTGTCAGATTGTCCGTTGGTAAATTTAGAGCGTTTCGCGTTCAGAGTGCACACTGGCCAATACGTATGGTTGATCTGAATGTTCTGACCTCACAACGACAGTCAAGCACCCAAGCTAACTGGCTAACATTGGCTAACCACTTCCAGACACATAATGAGAGAACACCCCACTGAGACCCTTGCAGAGCTGGGTAGGCAGTTTTCATGTTATCCAGTTATGACTGTAACTGTGCTGCTGGCAACTATTGAATTGCACTTTGTTGCACTTAAGAAATGTATCTAGATAGCTAGCTAGGGTAAACAATGAATCCCAACGCATGATGTAACCTCAGGTAGCTAGCCAGCTAACGTTAACTAGCTAGCTAACAGTACACTTTAACTTGAAATGAAAATACTTTGTCAAAATTAGAAACGCGTAATGTTTGAAAATGTAGCTAGCTAGACTATCTTACCCGTGGTCTGAAATCGAAGTAGATAGCCAGAGCAAATTTACCAGCTAGTATGTCTATCTATAGTTGCAGTGACATTCTATTGAAGTGGATACTTGCATAGTGGATTCTTTCGTTAAGACATGTAGCTAGCTAACTAAACAATGGACCACTCATGACGTTGCTACCCTGCATTAATCTGCAGGTAGCTAACCAACCAGGTTCAATGGCTATAACTAGTCAAGCAAATGTGTCTGAGATACGAAGAATAACATCATACGCCTAACGTTAGCTAGCGACCCAGCTAGCTAACGTTAGCTAACTAACAGTACACTTGAAATGAAACCACTTTGGACTCGTCTCCTGTCTGACGCCATGCATGGTTGCCCTTAGTTTGAAGATGTAATCCAGACAGGTATTTTCTCCATCTCCTAAGCTATCATATTTTTGTTTCCAACCGCCGTGTCTTTGTGAGACGCGGTGTGCGTGAGGGTGAACAGATTATCTCTGCATGTGTATTTCCCACTGTAAAGCATGGAGAAGGAGGTGTTATGACGGCCTACCCTGGTCTCCCCTAACCCAGACGACGCTGGGCCAATTGTGCGCCGCCCTATGTGACTCCCAATCACAGCCGGTTGTGATACAGCCCGTGATCAAACCAGGGTCTGCTTTAGACCTATGCACCACTCTGAGCTGGTTGAGAGAATTCCAAGAGTGTGTAAAGCTGTAATCAAGGCAAAGGGTGGCTATTTGAAGAATCTCAAGTATAAAACAAAAATGTTGATTTCTTTAACACTTTTTTGGTTACTACATGATTCCATTTGTGTTGTTTTAAGGTTTTGATGTCTTCACTATTATTCTACAATGTAGAAAATTGTAAACATAAAGAAAACTATTGAATGAGTAGGTGTGTCCAAACTTGTTCTAAAACCTTTGACAGGTAGTGTACGTTTTTTCAACAACAGATTATGGTCAATAATATCAAAGGCTACATTGAAATCTTACAGCACAGCTCCCACAATGTTCTTATTATCAATTTCTTTCAACCACTCATCAGTCATGTGTGTCAGTGCAGTACATGTTGAGAGCCTTTCACTATAAGCATGCTGAAAGTCTGTTGTTAATTTGTTTACAAAGAAATAGCATTGTCAAACACTATTTTTCCTACAGTTTTCTAAGAGCTGGCAGCAAGTTAATAGGTCTGCTGCTAGAACCAGTAAAGACCGCTTTACCACTCTTCGGTAGCGGAATTACTTTGGCTTTCCTCCAGACATGAGGACAAAGACTTTCCTCTAGGGTCAGATTAAAGATATGACAGATAGGAGTGACTATAAAGTCAGCTACCATCCTCAGTAGCTTTCCATCTAAGTTGTCAATGCCAGGAGGTTTGTCATTATGGATCAATAACCATTTTTCCACCTCTCCCACACTAACTTTACAAAATTCTGACTTGCAATGCTTTTCTTTCATAATTTTTTCGTTGTTGGCATTTCCTGTCTACGTTTGCCCACTTTACCAATGAAGTAATCATTAAAATAATTGGCAACATCAAATGGTTTTGTGATGAATAAGCCATCTGATTTGATGAAAGATGTAGTTAAATTTGTCTTTCTACCCATAATGTCATTTTTTCCCCATCATTCTTTATATCATTGATCTTCTTTTTGTTGAGTTTAGTCACATACTTTCTATATTTGCCAGTCAGATGTGCAGCCAGACTTATTACCCACTCCTTTTGCCCCATCTCTTTCAACCATACAGTTTTTCAATTCATCATCATTCCATGGAACCTTAACAGTTGTAACAGTCAGTTTCTTAACAGGTGCATGTTTATCAATAATTGGAAGAAGCAATGTCATAATTTCATCAAGTGCAGCGTCTGGATGCTACTTATTAATCACATCAGACCAACTAATATCAGCCACATAAGAGTCACAGCAAAATCTTTTGTATGATCTCTTGTACACTATTTTAGGCCCAGCTTTTGGAACTTTGGCTTTCCTGCATATAGTCACTATATTGTAATGGGTACAGATACAGCTTTAGAACAAAGTTCTACAGTATTAGTAAAAATGTGATCGATACATGTGGGTGATCTTGTTCCTGTAGTGTTTGTACACACTGGTAGGTTGATTAATAACTGAACCAGATTACAGGCACTGGTTACTGTAAGAAGCTTCCCCTTGAGAGGACAGCTTGATGAAAACCAGTCAATATTCAGGTACCCAAGAAAGTAGACCTCTCTGTTTATATCACATACAATATCATGCATTTCACACATATTATTTAGATACTGACTGTTAGCACTTGGTAGCCTATAGCAACACCCCAAAAGAAAAGGCTTTAGATGTGTCAAGTGAACCTGCAACCACAACACTCCAATAACACTTGAAATAAGATCTTCTCTAAGCATTACAGGGATATGGCTCTGAATATATACAGCAACACCTCCCCCATAAGCATGTATGTCTCTTCTATAGAAGTTATATCCTTCTATTACTACTGCTGTATCTTCAAGTGAATTATCTAAGTGAGTCTCAGAAATGGCTAATACTGTATATGAATGTTATCTGATAGCAAGTTATTGATTTCATTAACCTTATTTTTAAGGCTACATATATTAATATGGGCTATTTTCAGCCCTTTCCTGGGTAGCTTATCAGAGATAGACATACAGTCGTGGTCAAAGGTTTTGAGAATGACACAAGTATTGGTCTCCACAAAGTTAGCTGTTTCAGTGTTCTTAGATCTTTATGTCAGTAGTTACTATGGTACACTTCTGGGCCACATCCTGACTGATGGCAGGCCATTCTTGCATAATCAATGCTTGGAGTTTGTCAGAAGTTGTGGGTTTTTGTTTGTCCACCAGCCTCTTGAGGATCGACCACAAGTTCTCAATGGGATTAAGGTCTGGGGAGTTTCCTGGCCACGGACCCAAAATGTCAATGTTTTGTTCCCCAAGCCACTTAGTTATCACTTTTGCTTTATGGCAAGGTGCTCCATCATGCTGGAAAAGGCATTGGTCGTCCCCAAACTGTTCTTGGATGGTTGGGAGAAGTTGCTCTCGGAGGATGTGTTGGTACCATTCTTTATTCATGGCTGTGTTCTTAGGCAAAATTGTGAGTGAGCCCACTCCCTTGGCTGAGAAGCAACCCCACACATGAATGGTCTCAGGATGCTTTACTGTTGGCATGACACTGGACTGATGGTAGCGCTCACCTTGTCTTCTCCGGACAAGGTGTTTTCCGGATGGCCCAAACAATCAGAAAGGGGATTCATCAGAGAAAATGACTGTACCCCAGTCCTCAGCAGTCCAATCCCTGTACCTTTTGCAGAATATCAGTCTGTCCCTGATGTTTTTCCTGGAGAGAAGTGGCTTCTTTGCTGCCCTTCTTGACACCAGGCCATCCTCCGAAAGTCTTCGCCTCACTGTGCGTGCAGATGCACTCACACCTGCCTGCTGCCATTCCTGAGCAAGCTCTGCACTGGTGGTGCCCCGATCCCGCAGCTGAATCAACTTTAGGAGATGGTCCTGGCGCTTGCTGGACTTTCTTGGGTGCCCTGACGCCTTCTTCACAACAATTGAACCTCTCTCCTTGAAGTTCTTGATGATCCGATAAATGGTTGATTTAGGTGCAATCTTACTAGCAGCAATATCCTTGCCTGTGAAGCCCTTTTTGTGCAAAGCAATGATGACGGCACGTGTTTCTTTGCAGGTGTCCATGGTTGACAGAGGAAGAACAATGATTTCAAGCACCACCCTCCTTTTAAAGCTTCCAGTCTGTTATTCTGACTCATTCAGCATGTCAGAGTGATCTCCAGCCTTGTCTTCGTCAACACTCTCACCTGTGTTAACGAGACAATCACTGACATGATGATTTATCATTGTTATGATGGATTCACACACAGAACTAATGTCCTCTCTCAATGACTTCTTAACCGTCTTGCCTAGTTAAATGAAGTTTAAATAACACTACTGTAGCAGCACCTGTGTTCTGTAGATAGACATTAGTAATAAGACTGCTTCCTGTCACGAGTGGGTGTATTGACGGACCAAGGAACAGCGCAGCGATAGTTCGACATACTTTTTTAAAAGTTTAACTATACTTAATGCCGAACTATACAAAAGAAAATACGATACAAACAAACGTAAATACACTTACTTATCCCCGCTGACATTGAGGCACATCCAAAACATGTATCCCAAACAATGACCCACACAAACGTGTGGGGTTGGGCAACTTAAATAGAATCCCCAATCAGAGACAACGTCTCACAGCTGTCTCTGATTGGGGATTCAACACAAAATGAAAAACATAGATCTAGATATCTAGATCTGTCAGGCTCTGACCATGGCCAAAAGGTACTCCCTATGGCCAGAGCCTGACAGTACCCCCCCTCTAAGGCGCGGACTCCCGGCCGCGATAATCACAAAAAAAAAAAAAAAAAAAAATATGTGACATGGGGGGTGTGAGGAGGGACAATCCACTTCGGTGGAGGCTCAGGCCCCGGCGAAGTGGATAATTTCCTCCCTGACCTGAGTCTGATGACCAGCAGACGACCGGCCTCGGACTGGGCACCGGTGGAGCGGACTGCTCCGGCGCTGGAGCGTAGCAGACGACCGGCCCCGGACTGGGCACCGGTGGAGCGGACTGCTCCGGAGGCTCCGGGCGGGGGACCTTCGCTGGAGGCTCCGGTGGAGCGGACTGCTCCGGAGGCTCCGGGCGGCGGACCTTCGCTGGAGGCTCCGGGCGGCTGACCTTCGCTGGAGGCTCCGGGCGGCGGACCTTCGCTGGAGGCTCCGGGCGGCGGACCTTCGCTGGAGGCTCCGGGCGGCGGACCTTCGCTGGAGGCTCCGGGCGGCTGACCTTCGTTGGAGGCTCCGGGCGGCTGACCTTCGCTTGAGGCTCCGGGCGGCTGACCTTCGATGGAGGCTCCGGGCGGCGGACGTTCGCTGGAGGCTCCGGGCGGCTGACCTTCGCTGGAGGCTCCGGGCGGCTGACCTTCGCTGGAGGCTCCGGGCGGCTGACCTTCGATGGAGGCTCCGGGCGGCGGACCTTCGCTGGAGGCTGCGGGCGGCGGACCTTCGCTGGAGGCGCCGGGCGGCGGACCTTCGCTGGAGGCTCCGGGAGGCGGACCTTCGCTGGAGGCTCCGGGCGGCTGACCTTCGCTGGAGGCTCCGGGCGGCTGACCTTTGCTGGAGGCTCCGGGCGGCTGACCTTCGCTGGAGGCTCCGGGCGGCGGACCTTCGCTGGAGGTTCTGGTTTGCAGACCTTCGCTGGAGGTTCTGGGTTGCAGACCTTCACTGGAGGTTCTGGGTTGCAGACCTTCACTGGAGGCTCAGGGTTGCTGACCTTCACTGGAGGCTCAGGGTTGCTGACCTTCACTGGAGGCTCAGGGTTGCTGACCTTCACTGGAGGTCGAGTGTGGGGAGCCGGTACTGGGTGTACCGGACTGGAGAGGCGCCCTGGAGGCCTGGTGCGTGAATCCGGCAGAGATGGCACCGGACTGGTGACACGCACTTCAGGGCGAGTGCTGGGAGCTGGCACAGGACATACCGGACTGGAGATGTGCATTGGAGACTCGGCTTGGAAGATTGGCCCCGAACGACCCGGATTGGGAATGCCCCTCATGGGCCTCTTTCCCCTCAGCTCCGTATTCTCTCGCACTCCTTCCTATTCTGCCTACTCAGCTCCATGATCCTACTGAATACTCCAGCCCGGTATCGCGCCTCCTCATCCAACTCCTTCCAGTCCTGTTCCTCTTCCTCCTCATCATCATGCCACCTGGAGAGTGGTACTGGTGCCTCCTCCTCTCGGCCAGACCACCCTCATAGCCCCCCCCCAAAATTCCCTTGGGGTTGTCGGCGGGCGTTTCCCCGCATCGCGCATCGCGCATAACGTGGTGGCACCTCCTCTCTCTCTCTCCCCAGTTACGCTGCTTGGTCTGGTAGTGGTGGGTCATTCTGTCACGAGTGGGTATACTACATCAGTCACCGGCTTCATCAATAAGTGCATCGTTGACTTCATCCCCACAGTGACCATACGTACATACCCCAACCAGAAGCCATGGATTACAGGCAACATCCGCACTGTGCTAAAGGGAGGAGCTGCATCTTTCAAGGAGCACGACTCTAACCCGGACGCTTACAAGAAATCCTGCTATGCCCTCCGACGAACCATCAAACAGGCAAAGCATCAATACAGGACTAAGGTGGAATCCTACTACAACGGGCTCTGACGCTCATCGGATGTGGCTTGCAAACTATTACGGACTACAAAGGAAAGCACAGCCGCAAGCTGCCCAGTGACACGAGCCTACCAGACGAGCTAAATACTTCTATGCGCGCTTCGAGGCAAGCAACACTGAAGCATGCATGAGAGCACCAGCTGTTCCCGACAACTGTGTGATCACACTCTCCGTAGCCGATGTGAGTAAAACCTTTAAATTTGCCAACATTTACAAGGCGGATTACATACATACGGATTACCAGGACGTGTACTCAGAGCATGCGCTGACCAACTGGCAGGGTCTGCATTGACATTTTCAACCTGTCCTTGAGTGAGTCTGTAATACCAACATGTTTCAAGCAGACCACCACAGTCAGGTAACCTGGCTAAATGACTACAGACCTGTAGCAATCACATCTATAGCCATGAAGTGCTTTGAAAGGCTGGTCATGGCTCACCTCAACACCATCATCCCAAAAACCCTAGACCCACTCCTATTTGCGTACTGCCCCAACAGATTCAAAGATGACGCTATCTCTATTGCACTCCACACTGCCCTTTCCCACTTGGACAAAAGGAACACCTACATGAGAATGCTGTTCTAGCTCAGAGTTCAACACCATAGTGCCCTCAAAGCTCATCACTAAGCTAAGGACCCTGCGAATTAACACCTCCCTCTTTAACTGGATCATGGATATACTGACGGAATGCCCCCAGGTGGTAAGGACACGGGGGACCCTCAGGGCTGCCTGCTTAGTCTCCTCCTGTACTCCCTGTTCACCCATGACTGCGTGGCCAAGCACGGCAACACACCAAGAGAGTCGTGAAGAGGGCATGACAATGTCTATTCCTCCTCAGGAGACTGAAAAGATTTGTCTTGGGTCCCCAGATCCTCAAAATGTTCTACAGCTGCAACATCAAGAGCATCCTGACTGGTTAAATCACCACCTGGTACAGCAACTGCTCAGCCTCAAACCACAAGGGGCAGAAGCATCCTGCTATCCATGACCTCTATACCAGGCGGTGTCAGAGGAAGGCCCTAAAAATTGTAGTTATAGACTGTTCTCTCTGCTACCACACATCAAGCGGCACCGGAGCGCCAAATCTAGGTCCAAAAGGCTTCTTAACAGCTTCTACCCTCAACCTATAAGACTGCTGAACAGCTAATCAAATGGCTACCCAGACTATTTGCATTGACCCCCCCCCCTCTTTTTACGCTGCTGCTACTTATGCTGCTGTTTAATATCTATGCATAGTCACTTTACCCCTACCTAAATTTACATATTACCTCAATTACCTCAACTAACCTGTACATACGGTAGTAGTAGCTTGATTAGCAACAACGGTGAGACAGCCTACAGGGAGGAGGTGAGTGCGCTAGGAGTGTGGTGCCAGGAAACCCCGCTATCATCCAGAAGTCGAGGTCAGTACAGGTGCATCAAAGCTGGGACAGAGAGACTGAAAAACAGCTTCTATCTCAAGGCCATCAGACAGTTAAACAGCCATCACTAGCACCTTAGAGGCTACTGCCTATAGACATAGAGTAGAAATCACTGGCCACTTTAAGAAATGGAACACCTGTCACTTTAACAATGTTTACATATCCGTTATTACTCATGTTGTATGTTGCATGTGACCAATACAATTTCATTTGATTTTATTTGAATACAACATCTTAGTTATTATTACAAGCAGCTTTTTAAAAAGTCAGACCAGCCATATTGTAGGGGGCTCGTCCGTGATCTGGACATTGAATGTTGTTCTGTGTTGTATAATATATTTTCATCAATTAAGCGGATCAACAAACAGGATCTTAATTTACATCCGTATAATATCTATGTAAACTTAAGAGTGTAGGTGAATATCAAGTTGTTGAATATATTAAGTTGTTTTTATTTTATTTATTCCATTATTAAACATTTATCTGAACTGACAGCAACAAACACAGACCTACCTGTTAATACATCCATCATTATCAGCTAAATAAATTGTGTTGATACAAACTAGATTCCCTTTTAGGTTATCCTTTGTTAAACCTCTCTAAGTAACCTGATATTTTCAAGTGACATCCATTGATGGTAAATAGTACTAAAACTACCTAAAAAGTATTTCCCAGAAGACAACAGGACAGTACTAGTGCTGCAGTGGCAACAGACAGACAGCTCTGTTAGCGACTCATTTAAAACACAAAGCACATAGACTCTCATTCATGCTAAAGCCTTTCCTCTTTCAAACTGGTATTCTAAAGCCACTCTCTGTTGCCCCCATCTCAGTTTCCCCCAGTGGAGGGAAACCCAGTCAGCCCAAAGTTGACTATTTGGTGTTAGTCAGTGAATGGCCTGCCTTTATGGTAAAACTAGCCCAGACCTTTGTCCAGGGCAGTTGGGTGAGACATAGACAGGAAGGAGGAGTAGAAACATGCAGCATGTGGGGAGTGGCATTGTTGTGTTTTTCTGAAAGATTCTGTTGATAAAGAAGGTAAGGTAGAACTTCTCTCTCTCAGAGTCTCAGAATTACACCTTGCAGGCAAGGCCTTGTGTGTCTCCAAGCGGTCCATTTACAAAACATGTGTGTGTTTGTTGTGAAAGGTAAGCCAAGCTGATTTAAGGGTGATCAAGGGTGTCTCAAGTTCTCTCTTTCACTGTAAGTGTTGGATACTTGACATGAATACTTACTATCTTATGCTTGCTGATATCAGTTCAGTTCTCCATTTGGTTAATGTTAGCAACAGGCTAATTGTGTCGCTTGACAGGTCAAGGCCAGCAATTCTAGAGAGAGACAAAGTTTTTGTTAAGCTACCTGAAATATTCTCCTAATGTTTGAGTGTCCAGTTTTTTGTTAGTTAGGGGAACATTCTATCCATGTTTTCAAAAACCTTCTGAGAACCTTTTCAGCATGTTTTGACATTAGAATTACAACATTCCCTTAATGTCAAACAGAACATACTCTAACATGGTAATCATACAGTATATCAGAACATACTCTAACATGGTAATCATACAGTATATCAGAACATACTCTAACATGGTAATCATACAGTATATCAGAACATACTCTAACATGGTAATCATACAGTATATCAGAACATACTCTAACATGGTAATCATACAGTATATCAGAACATACTCTAACATGGTAATCATACAGTATATCAGAACATACTCTAACATGGGAATCATACAGTATATCAGAACATACTCTAACATGGTAATCATACAGTATATCAGAACATACTCTAACATGGGAATCATACAGTATATCAGAACATACTCTAACATGGGAATCATACAGTATATCAGAACATACTCTAACATGGGAATCATACAGTATATCAGAACATACTCTAACATGGTAATCATACAGTATATCAGAACATACTCTAACATGGGAATCATACAGTATATCAGAACATACTCTAACATGGTAATCATACAGTATATCAGAACATACTCTAACATGGGAATCATACAGTATATCAGAACATACTCTAACATGGGAATCATACAGTATATCAGAACATACTCTAACATGGGAATCATACAGTATATCAGAACATACTCTAACATGGTGATCATACAGTATATCAGAACATACTCTAACATGGTAATCATACAGTATATCAGAACATACTCTAACATGGGAATCATACAGTATATCAGAACATACTCTAACATGGGAATCATACAGTATATCAGAACATACTCTAACATGGTGATCATACAGTATATCAGAACATACTCTAACATGGTAATCATACAGTATATTCATGTTCTAGACACGTTTCATGGGATGTTGTAAGAACATTCATGTGTCCAGTTTTGTTAGGCATAGGAAAATGTTCCATCAACATCCGACCAAACATACACAGAACATGGTTGTCTTGGCTTGGCAACAGTAGCAAGGTATGATATGCTATGCAACTTTTTTGGAGGGGAGTTTCTTGGGACCATCAGGTGATGTCCTGACAACTGATACACAGAAATGTTCCTGCTACCTTCCCATGAAACGTTTGGCAATCATGTTCTGTGTATGTTTGGTGGGACGTTGATGGAATATTCTCCTCACCCACAGAACACTGGACAATGTTCCCATGAAACGTGTCTAGAACATTAATATCTGTGATGTAGCGAGGGGTGAAAGTGAGTGTAGAGGCAAAAGACGAATAGGAGAGGAAGGATTGAGTTGGTAACATTTAATGGAAACGGCAACACACATAGAACAATAACCCGCGAGGGTTGAAACAAAATACACAGGGTTAAATAGTGACCCTGATGACCAATGTGGAACAGGTGTGGGCCATCAGGGTGTTGCTACCATCTTCCCCCGACCGCCGGTTAGAACGCCGGCGAGGATGATCGTTGGAGAGGAGGAGGACCCGCCGCACTGCGCGGGGCATTCGTTACAATATCGTAAGTTGGCATTAAGGGAATGGTCTCTTGGAAAACATTCTTGGCACATCACGGGGACATTCCTATGAAAACATTAGCTCATGACCTTTGTTGCTAGCTGGGTTGATAATATTATTTATACTGTATGTCTTTGCCAATGTATAATTGCACACAATACATTTTATGTAATGACTGCAAAGCATGCCGTTGTATTGAGGTAGTTTCTACATCTAAGAGTATTGTCCAGACCAGGGGCGGACTGGGACCAGAAATAAGCTCTGGCATTAATAACACATCGGACCATTTTTATCATTGAACCCCCAACACTGGCCCCTTTTTTCCTCCAGGCCCCCATACTGACACCTTTTGTCCTCCAGGCCCCCACACTGGCCCATTTTTTCCACCAGGCCCCCATTATTAGCAAAATAATTATAATTTTGTGAGAAAAATAAATAGTTAGAAAGGCCCACTGGCCTAAAAATGGAATAGCCCATATGGTATTTTCCCGAAATGCCAGATGGCCAGTCCAGCCAGGTCCAGACTTTTCTCTGTCATTATGTAAAGCTGTGAGGTGGTGTTGTCACCTGTTGGCATTTCTTTCTAACTTTAACAAATGCTTATGATCAATGTTCCCTCTAATTCCCTCAACTTTCAGGTGCGAACTTGAACATTGTGAAAATTCTGTGCAACTTCCAGCGTGCGTTTACTGTGAACACTGAGTCTGTACCTGCTTTAAGTTACACTTTTAACAGTGGCCATGTAGGCTACTGTGGCTATTTGATCATAATATAGGCCTACCAGAGTGGCCTACCATCAATGGAGAAAATGCATCCCGTAACATTTTAACATGGAATTAGCTGTTCTATCATTCAGCCTGAGTGGTGTTCAATTTATGCCTACATTCCATGAGACTTAAAAAAAAAAAAAAACATGTAGGTCTTGACATGAACCTGTTCATCCACTGGTCCTTCAGACAAGGAGGTGACTGAAAATGATGTTGTGTTGTTGGATGCAAGAAACCACTTTACAAAATGAACTGCTTTATTATTCTCATACCATTATTACAGAGACAAATTATGCTACCCTACTTAGATTATTCAAGCCTGTCTCGAAATACAACACTGCCCCTTTAAGACAAAAAGAAGGCTCTCTACCGGACTCGCTTTCAGAGATGTCTAGAAATGTACACGTTTTGTGCTCTTGTAGGAAGCAATCCTTCCCCTACCTCTACCTTTGATCTCAAAACAAGCGCATCTACTCATGACCTTTCATGCTGTAAACACAGTCCAGTTCAATGTAAATGGCACAGAGCCATATGTGGCAGTGGTCTATTTGCACATAGGACTCCTGCAGCTCTGATTGGTTATGCCGCACAGGTCTGTGTAGAGTACGGTCTGAGTAGTGCATGTTAATGCATTAGAATCCTACTCAGATGCGTTCTGCCTACAACAAAATCTCTTGCATAGTTAGCTTTGTTTCGGTATGTTGCGTTGAAAGTGGCTAATATTGTGTTGATTCGATCATAATTGCCACAGTAAAGGGAAACGTTGATAGTGTTAACAGGGAAAACTCTAGAACACTGGTCATCAACCTTTCAGGATCATTACACGACTTAAAAAACGTAAGCCTATGCAACATTAACCAATTAAAAACAGTACTGTAGCATTGAGGTTTGTGCACTAAGCTATAGGCCCAATACATTATCACCACATGGCTTTGAATTGCCCTGCCAATGCATTTCTTTAAATTATATTTCAACATTTGAGGTAGGATATGATCACACTGCTACTGGATCTGTTGCTGTGTTACTTGTGAGGCATAGCTGAGTGAGCGTACATTTAAATAATTTGCTTTTTATGTTTATTTTACTTGGCTGATGGTGCCTGCATCTGATGGTCAGTCTCAGAGGAGGGATTATTTCTGCCTCATGCACAAATTGTTGTTTCTCCTATGAACCGAGAAAGTGAAATATTCCTTGATATTAAAAAAAAAACAGCAATAAGCCCGTAGTGCACTTGATTTTCTCTCTGGGCCCAGGGAAGGCAGAGATTATACCTTCAGACACATTAAATGGTTCAAAATGTCAACAGTTGGCCTACCCACCGCACATGCCAGCTGCACCTACTGCCAACAGCTTGAGACTACTAAAATAAATAGAACACAAGGCTTTAACGTTGTGTTTTTATAAATATTTGGCGATCGACTAGGAATGCTTTGGAGATCTCAATCAACAGATTAGTGATCACTGCTCTCAAAAGTTCAATCTCATGCTTCTCTCTGTGGGTTGATAGTTTTGTAAGCAGCTTAGATTTTAGTCATTTAGCAGACACTCATCCACAGCGACTTACAGTTAGTGCATCCATTTCATACGGGTCCCCTGTGGGAATCAAACCCACAACCCTGGCGTTGCAAGCACAATGCTCTACCAACTGACCTACACTGGACTACTCAGAGGGAACATTGCTTATGATGACATGTTGATGAGGTTGAAATTAATTGTTATATCCCAATTGTTCCCACAAGTGTGATTCCAATAACAAATAAGAGAGATCAAATCATTAATTGTGATATTACTACAATATGAATTATCATTAGCATTAGAATTAGCAATATAGTGATTGTGATTGAACTGTATAAAAATATATAATTTTAATATAACACAGGTTTACTATCAGATAGGGCCCTTCAGTAGACTAAAGTGTCTCCCATAAAAGGTTGTCAGCCACTCCCCAATTTATTTAGCGTTTTCTAAAACTACAGTGAGTCTGACATTTCCATATACAGTCAACACCATTATAATTAGCAACAGTATCACATCAGCTGGGCAGAATGGTTGGTGATAACCAATGAGTGACAGATGATCGGCAGTAGCAGACATAACCCAGGTCTGCCGGTCAACGGTCCACCATCACCATGGGAAAACAGACAGCAGAAGCAGAGGTGATAGATACCAGTGGAACTATAAGAACCAACGTCTCTCTAGCTAGCTCCAAAAGGAGACAGGGTGGGGGGGCATTTTATCTTTGCATGAGGAGAATCATTTTCTGTGGACAGTGTGTCAAAATACAGGATGGAATACAGGATGGAATACAGGATGGAATACAGGATGGATTACAGGATGGAATAACAGGATGGAATACAGGATGGAATACAGGATGGAATACAGGATGGACTACAGGATGGGATACAGGATGGAATAACAGGATGGAATAACAGGATGGAATACAGGATGGAATACAGGATGGAATACAGGATGGAATACAGGATGGAATAACAGGATGGAATACAGGATGGACTACAGGATGGAATACAGGACTGAATAAAGGATGGAATACAGGATGGAATACAGGATGGAATACAGGATGGAATAAGAGGATGGAATACAGGATGGAATATAGGATGGAATACAGGATGGAATACAGGATGGAATACAGGATGGAATACAGGAGGGAATACAGGAAGGAATACAGGATGGAATACAAGAAAGAATACAGGATGGAATATAGGATGGAATACAGGATGGAAAACAGGATGGAATACAGGAGGGAATACAGGAAGGAATACAGGATGGAATACAAGAGAGAATACAGGATGGAATATAGGATGGAATACAGGATGGAATACAGGATGGACTACAGGAGGGAATACAGGATGGAATACAGGATGGAAAACAGGATGGAATACAGGAGGAATCTCTCAGACAATACTCTCTGAGCTTGACATAGCTGATGCAGCTATTCGGCTAAATTAGCCATTCATATTTGTATCACTACAGGATGGACTACAGGAGGGATACAGGATGGAATAAAGGATGGAATAACAGGATGAACTGCACTGCATGTTTTTATTCTGTTCATTTGGAACTATCTTGGCCCCAATTCAAATACTCTGGTGGTTTGGCTAACATAGTTTACATAAGCCATGGAGCAAAATGGTGTATATCTGAAGAGAGAGAGAGAGTGGGGAGGAGAGGGGAGAGAGAGAGTGAGACAGAATGTGTGAGAGAGAGAGAGAGAGAGAACACCACTCAGCTCTGACAAATAGCTGTTCCTCTCAGCAGCCAAGAGGGGATCCACACAGAAAGGGAGAAAGAGGTACACAGTGAAATGTATTGAATAGAGGATGATATGCGGATGGCAGGAGAGATTCAAATCAATGTTTAAGCCCAATGTGCAAGAGTGACATTACATTGCACCATAATACTTCTGAAAAAGCAAATAGATCCTAACTACATTTAATTTCCAATCTAAACTATATACAGCATAACAATCTGCCAGATTGTGGCAGACAGAGAGGCTGGTCTGGCCACTGGTATGGTGCTGCTGCTCTGTAACGTGTCAGAGAGAGAGATAGAGAGAGAGAGAGAGAGAGAGGGAGAGAGGGAGAGAGAGAGAGAGAGAGAGAGAGAGAGAGAGAGAGAGAGACCGAACGTCTCAGGCGTGAATTACCCTGTTCAGAGGAATCTCCTGGCTCCCCTTACATCCTCTATTGTCATCAGTGAAGGTGATTGGTATCCGTAGACAACCTCTAGAAAACCCTCCTCTCGTGGGCCTTTCTTCCTTTCATAGGCCTGGTTACATTGTGACAGCTAGAAAGACGACTGGAGCATATTATTGGCTACATGCCTCAAACTGTAATTTGTTAGATATTGTAATATCATTCATGCTGTAACATTGACTTGAATGCCGAACACATGCTGACCATTTATGTTATAATGACAGCTAGATCTGTCAGGATAAACTTACAAAACAAAACAACCATAATCCTGTTCTTCCTCTTCCATCATTCTTGAAAAATAATTTATTTGCCAGTTTGTTGATTTTATGATATTGCCTTTGTGTGAACAATAACGATGTCCGCAGTATAGGCCCTATTGTACCCAACCCAACCCACACTGTACTATACTGTATGTTTCTTTAAACCCAATGGAAGAGAAATTCACACTCAAAACAGATATGTCACTGAAGGCCAGATCTATTGAAGATCTCTCAGACAATACTCTCTGAGCTTGACATCTAACGTGGGGGATTAAGTGATATTGAAATAAAAACAGCTGATGCAGCTATTCGGCTAAATTAGCCATTCATATTTGTATCATTTTTATCACATTACACACATGGTATCAGACGGTTAATTAATCCAACAGGGTTAGGCAAAAGACAGGTCAGGGGCAGGCAGAGGTCAGCAATCCAGATAGACGGAGCAAAGGTACAGGACGGTAGGCAGGCTCAGGGTCGGGGCAGGCAGGATGGTCAAAACCTGGAAAGCTAGAAAACAGGAAGTATAGAGAGACAGGAGCAGAGGAAAACCGCTGGTAGGCTTGATGAAACAAAACCAACTGGCAACTGACAAACATAGAACACAGGTATAAATGCACTGGGGATGATGAGGAAGATGGAGACACCTGGAGGGGGTGGAGACAATCACACAGACAGCTGAAACAGATCAGGGTGTGACACATGACCCTGGTGTTGGTGTCTGGGGCCCTGGTGTGGTGTCTGGGGCCCTGGTGTGATGTATGGGGCCCTGGTGTGGTGTCTGGGGCCCTGGTGTGATGTCTGGGGCCCTGGTGTGGTGTCTGGGGCCCTGGTGTGATGTCTGGGGCCCTGGTGTGGTGTCTGGGGCCCTGGTGTGATGTCTGGGGCCCTGGTGTGGTGTCTGGAGCCCTGGTGTCATGTCTGGGGCCCTGGTGTGATGTCTGGAGCCCTGGTGTGGTGTCTGGGGCCCTGGTGTGATGTCTGGGGCCCTGGTGTGGTGTCTCGAGCCCTGGTGTGGTGTCTGGGGCCCTGGTGTGGTGTCTGGGGCCCTGGTGTGATGTCTGGAGCCCTGTTGTTGGTAATAATAATAATAAACTTACTATCAATAAATTATCATTTAATTATTTGTAAACATTTATACAATGCATAACATTTTATAATAGTTTATCAACAATAACATTTAAAAACATATTTAAAGCATATATAATGGCTTATTGATGAAAGTTAGTTAGTATTAAGTGTAATTGTGAAGACATTTACATTAGTGAATGAGTTGGTTTTGGTTTTGAGGTTTGATTTCATACCGTAGCGCTGACTAGTCATAAGTTCCCTGACCAGTAAACAGACAGCTTTTTAAATGTTCTGAGAACGGAAATGAAAATTTCACATGTTCTGGGAACTTACATTTTTAGGTTGGAGGTTCTGAGAATGTTTAGTTATCCTGGTGATGTTTTATCAACGTTCTGATAACAGAAATTATAGGTTATTTGAAGGTCAGTAAGATTAGTCCACTGCGCCACCAGGATGGAGCTAGCATGCTATGTTTTTTTTACCTCTTACAAAGTCGTTTAAAAAATATATATATTATTGAAAGGTGAGGATTATTGAAAGTGCTGAGAACATGACTGTAAATAGAACCATGAGAAAACCTGTAGGAACGTTATTCTGAAGTACTGAAATGAGCACCTAAGAAACATGGCTCTTAGAACACTATGTGCTAGCTGGGTATCCTGCACCATTCCCATAATGTTGTGGGAAGGTTGTATGCAAAGTAACCATAGGATAACCATGCTCTCACCAGGCTCTAAGAAACATATGGTTCTCATAACGTTATATGCTAGCTGAGTGGTTACATGCAACCCACAGCTTACACCCTGCACCCACAGTTTTTACCCCGCACCCACAGTTTTTACCCCGCACCCACAGTTTACACCCTGCACCCACAGTTTACACCCTGCACCCACAGCTTACACCCTGCAACCACAGTTTTTACCCCGCACCCACAGTTTTTACCCCGCACCCACAGTTTACACCCCGCACCCACAGTTTACACCCCGCACCCACAGCTTACACCCTGCACCCACAGCTTACACCCTGCACCCACAGTTTACACCCTGCACCCACAGCTTACACCCTGCAACCACAGTTTTTACCCCGCACCCACAGTTTTTACCCCGCACCCACAGTTTACACCCTGCACCCACAGTTTACACCCCGCACCCACAGTTTACACCCTGCACCCACAGCTTACACCCTGCACCCACAGCTTACACCCTGCACCCACAGTTTACACCCTGCACCCACAGCTTACACCCTGCAACCACAGCTTACACCCCGCAACCACAGTTTACACCCTGCAACCACAGCTTACACCCTGTAACCACAGTTTACACCCCGCAACCACAGCTTACACCCCGCAACCACAGTTTACACCCTGCAACCACAGCTTACACACCGCATTATCATATTTAAATGAGCCAGATAGACTGCTGGCTGTGGTGTGTGTCTATGTGTGTGTGTGTGTGTGTGTGTGTGTGTGTGTGTGTGTGTGTGTTGTGCACATCAAAGGTCTGTTAGGAAAAACAGATGTACATGAGACATGGTTTGAAACCCTTGAGGAGAATGTAGGGAGGTGAACAGAGTACCTTGGTACACGATATTCCTCGCCTTCCCCGCTAAGGTAACACTTCACATAAACATTTTAGGTAACACTTTACAGTTGCCTTTATACCTGTGTAGTGATAGTAGTATTAGTATTTGAACCTGTGTAGTAATAGTAGTATTAGTATTTGAACCTGTGTAGTAATAGTAGTATTAGTTTTTATACCTGTGTAGTAACAGTAGTGTTAGTTTTTATATCAGTGTAGTAATAGTAGTATTAGTATTTGAACCTGTGTAGTAACAGTAGTATTAGTATTTGAACCTGTGTAGTAATAGTAGTATTAGTATTTGAACCTGTGTAGTAATAGTAGTATTAGTATTTGAACCTGTGTAGTAATAGTAGTATTAGTATTTGAACCTGTGTAGTAATAGTAGTATTAGTATTTGAACATGTGTAGTAATAGTAGTATTAGTATTTTAACCTGTGTAGTAATAGTAGTATTAGTATTTGAACCTGTGTAGTAATAGTAGTATTAGTATTTGAACCTGTGTAGTAATAGTAGTATTAGTATTTGAACCTGTGTAGTAATAGTAGTATTAGTATTTGAACCTGTGTAGTAATAGTAGTATTAGCATTTATACCGGCATATTTATTATTATTGTTGTTATTTATTAATTTAACCTTTATTTAAGTAGGCAAGTCAGTTAAGAACAAATTCTTATTTACAATGACAGCCTACCCCAGGCCAATTGGGCACCGCCCTGTGAGACTCCCAATCACAGACGGATGTGATACATCCTGGATTCGAACCAGAGATTGTAGTGACGCCTAATGCACTGAGATGCAGTGACTTAGACCACTGCGCCACTCAGGAGCCCAAAATCATTATCAGGATACCAAATGATAGGAGGACCAGGAAGTGAGCTATGGAATATTTGTCCATGTTGTGTTGAGGTTCTTCTGGAAGTCTACTGCAGAGGATCGATAGGGAGCTGAATCTATGGCTGAGTATGGATTAGGATGTAGCTAGACAGTGATGTCATGCACCATGCTTCATCTCTGTCATTCTGGGGATGTCAGCATGTAGACCTGTGAACCAGAAGGTCTTCATGTGCTGTAGCTATGCAGTGTATCACCTGGAATTATAACCTTGTTTAATCAATATGAAAAAGACAAAATGGCTATAGCAGGGCCAGACATATTGAAAAAACAGTAACGGTTGTTTCAGGCTTGTTGGACTAATCTATGTTATACTTAAAATGTGAGATTATAGAGATTATATACAATAAAACAAATTCACAAATTAACCTCATTAACTAAGCTTTGCACTGGTAGAGAATTACATTACATTAACATTAGAAGAAAAATGTTCTATAAGATAAAATCTAAAGGCCCTATGACGGATCCCTGGGGAACCCCAATTGTACAGTCCCCAATCACACTTTAAAATTGATTCTAACTAATACATTGTATTCTGTCTGGGGAAGGAACATTGAAACATAATTTACAGACAGCTTCACACCCTTACCCTCAATAACACCTCACTCTCACCACCACATACCAATCAACAACTCACCATCACCTCATCACCACCTCACCCTCACCACTACCAGATAAAGTCTAAAGGCCCTATGACGGATCCCTGGGGAACCCCGATTGTACAGTCCCCAATCACACTTTAAATAACACCTCACCGTAACCACCACATACCAATCAACAACAACTCACCCTCAACAATTCCTCACCACCACCTCACCCTCACCACCACCTCACCACCCCCTCACCATCACCTCACCCTCACAACTACCCCACCATCACCTCACCCTCAACAACACCTCACCCTCACCACCACCTCACCACCACCTCACCCTCACCTCACCCTCACAACTACCCCACCATCACCTCACCCTCAACAACACCTCACCCTCACCACCACCTCACCACCACCTCACCACCACCTCACCCTCACCTCACCCTCACAACTACCCCACCATCACGTCACCCTCACCACCCCCTCACCCTCTCCACCCCCTCACCACCACCTGACCCTCACCACCAACTCACCACCAACTCACCACCACCTCACCTTCACCTCCACCTCACCCTCACCACCACCTCACCCTCACCACCACCACACCACCCCCTCACCGCCACCTCACCACCACCTCACCCTCACCACCACCTCACCACCACCACCTCACCACCACCACACCACCACCTCACCCTCACCATCCCCTCACCACCACCTCACCACCACCACACCACCACCTCACCCTCACCACCACCACACCACCCCCTCACCGCCACCTCACCACCACCTCACCCTCACCACCACCTCACCCTCACCACCACCTCACCCTCACCTCACCCTCACCACCACCTCACCACCACCTCACCCTCACCACCGCTAATCTGTAGAGGTGTCCTGTGGCCTTCAAATCGCTGCCTGTAACTCTACTGGAAAGCATTCACTGATAGTATAGTTAGGCATGGGGAGGAGGGAGGGGTGGAGTTGAGGGGACACGAGGGGAAGAGGGGGAAGAGATGCTTTGAAAGAGACCATTTACTTTCATTGTTTGCAGGAGGATGGTGACAAGCTGATTGACTGTTCATTGTTTCATCAGTTTGTGTTTGAAAGGAGGGTAACTTCAGTAAACTCTAGTGCTTTTCTGCTGGCAGACAAATAGTGTCTGTAGAAGGGAGACAGGACCTCCTCAGAGTTTAGCGGTACACTTTGAATGGACTGACACCGTCTCTATACCGTCTCATATATTGGACCATATGATACTTTTAGGCAGTGTGGTTAACTGTTATAACATGTAATTATATACTGTAATTATACAGAGAAACATACCATATTATGATAAAATGCATGATAGCGTTAAAACGTTGATAAAAACTCATCCATGCTTTTGAATGGTAAGAAAACATGCATACAGGCTAAGTGTTACCCAATCATTCACAAGCACGTGACCTTTGATCTAAAATTTAGTTGGACAGAATCAACACCAATCGGTCGATCCATAAGTGACTTTGGTAAGTGGGGAACAATGACTGTGTATAGGTAAAACAACACTATGGCAGTGCCTTCTCTGCATTGTTGGAGAGGACATTGTTATGCCAGGTATAATTGCCTGTTATCTTTATTCAGACTGGATATGTGATAGCATTTTATGTTCCTGTTTGACTCCACTTAAGCTTGGCAGAAAATCTTTAATGTCAGTAACCAACGCATTATTGGAATCAGATCCTGAAGCAGCGTTAGCTACCTTGTGGTAAATATTAATGACACCTTTTAGGCTAAGGCTGTAAACTACTGGTGTCAAACTGAACCGATCACATCAACTACAGTCCGTCCTCACCCTCCTTCCTTCCCAGTTCCCTCCTGCTCGGCTGTCTCTCTCTCTCTGGAGAATAGGCCTAATTCTAAAGGACAAATGTGTGATGATATTCTATGTTTGTGAAATTAAGCATTATCTTGAAGTTGTCATTCAATCGATTCCCTTAATTGTATCCAACACATATGTATTAAGAGTTAAACACTGTGGTTTAGCTAATATATATAGATATAGAGAAATCATTTTAAATGCAATCAAACCATAAAGCAACCAAAGCAATTTACGACAAAAATATTTTTTGATGTTAAAACACTAGGATATACAATGTGACACAGGGTAACATGTCAGAGAGATAATAGAGAGAATATACACAGAGAGATAATAGATAGAATATACACAGAGAGATAATAGAGATAATAGACACAGAGAGAGATAATAGACACAGAGAGATAATAGATAGAATATACACAGAGAGATAATAGAGAGAATAGACACAGAGAGATAATAGATAGAATATACACAGAGAGATAATAGAGAGAATAGACACAGAGAGATAATAGATAGAATAGACACAGAGAGATAATAGATAGAATAGACACAGAGAGATAATAGAGAGAATAAACACAGAGAGATAATAGAGAGAATATACACAGAAATATAATAGATAGAATATACACAGAGAGATAATAGAGAGAATAGACACAGAGAGATAATAGAGATAATAGACACAGAGAGATAATAGATAGAATATACACAGAGAGATAATAGATAGAATATACACAGAGAGATAATAGAGATAATAGACACAGAGAGATAATAGATAGAATATACACAGAGAGATAATAGATAGAATATACACAGAGAGATAATAGAGAGAATAGACAGAGAGATAATAGATAGAATATACACAGAGAGATAATAGAGAGAATAGACACAGAGAGATAATAGAGATAATAGACACAGAGAGATAATAGATAGAATAGACACAGAGAGATAATAGAGATAATAGACACAAAGAGATAATAGATAGAATATACACAGAGAGATAATAGAGAGAATAGACACAGAGAGATAATAGATAGAATATACACAGAGAGATAATAGAGAGAATAGACACAGAGAGATAATAGATAGAATATACACAGAGAGATAATAGATAGAATAGACACAGAGAGATAATAGAGAGAATAGACACAGAGAGATAATAGATATAATAGTTACAGAGAGATAATAGATAGAATAGACACAGAGAGATAATAGATAGAATAGACACAGAGAGATAATAGAGAGAATAGACACAGAGAGATAATATATAGAATAGACACAGAGAGATAATATATAGAATAGACACAGAGAGATAATAGAGAGAATAGACACAGAGAGATAAAAGATAGAATAGACACAGAGAGATAATAGATAGAATAGACACAGAGAGATAATAGATAGAATAGACACAGAGAGATAATAGATAGAATATACACAGAGAGATAATAGATAGAATATACACAGAGAGATAATAGAGAGAATAGACACAGAGAGATAATAGAGAGAATAGACACAGAGAGATAATAGATAGAATATACACAGAGAGATAATAGAGAGAATAGACACAGAGAGATAATAGATAGAATAGACACAGAGAGATAATAGATAGAATAGACACAGAGAGATAATAGAGATAATAGACACAGAGAGATAATAGAGAGAATAGACACAGAGAGATAATAGATAGAATAGACACAGAGAGATAATAGATAGAATAGACACAGAGAGATTATAGATAGAATAGACACAGAGAGATAATAGATAGAATAGACACAGAGAGATAATAGAGAGAATAGACACAGAGAGATAATAGATAGAATAGACACAGAGAGATAATAGAGATAATAGACACAGAGAGATAATAGATAGAATAGACACATAGTTAAAGCCCAGAGTTTATATAATAGGTTAAGGCAGCACCAGTCAGCCCAGATGTGGTATAATAGGTTAAGGCAGTCAGCCCAGAGGTGGTATAATAGGTTAAGGCAGTCAGCCCAGAGGTGGTATAATAGGTTAAGGCAGCATCAGTCAGCCCAGAGGTGGTATAATAGGTTAAGGCAGTCATACCAGAGGTGGTATAATAGGTTAAGGCAGCATCAGTCAGCCCAGAGGTGGTATAATAGGTTAAGGCAGTCATACCAGAGGTGGTATAATAGGTTAAGGCACCATCAGTCAGCCCAGAGGTGGTATAATAGGTTAAGGCAGTCAGCCCAGAGGTGTTACTATAGGTTAAGGCAGTCAGCCCAGAGGTGTTACTATAGGTTAAGGCAGTAAACCAGAGGTGGTATAGTAGGTCAAGCCAGCATCAGTCAGCAACACCCTATATTTTTGTAGAACAACAAAGACCCATAGGAGAGAAAAGCATTGTTGATCAATTTAATACCTGAATAACACCCAGCTCCCTCCTGAATAGACTATACTTTTTTTTTTTTTTGCTTGTAGGATTAAATATCAGTGCTTTTTATTCCAATCCATTCATTCACATGGATAATACACCCAGACTATTCCCTGATGTGTTTTAGCTGAACCCTGGACAATATTCTCATTCTCATCCAATTATATTACAGCATTTAATGGAGAAGTTAACAGCAAGTTCCTATGCAACAATGTTGTTCCCTTAATATATAACTCTAAGGAAATCAACCCACTGGGCAGAAACCTGTTGAATCAATGTTGTTCCCATAATATATAACTCTAAGGAAATCAACCCACTGGGCAGAAACCTGTTGAATCAATGTTGTTCCCATAATATATAACTCTAAGGAAATCAACCCACTGGGCAGAAACCTGTTGAATCAATGTTGTTCCCATAATATATAACTCTAAGGAAATCAACCCACTGGGCAGAAACCTGTTGAATCAATGTTGTTCCCATAATATATAACTCTAAAGAAATCAACCCACTGGGCAGAAACCTGTTGAATCAATGTTGTTCCCATAATATATAACTCTAAGGAAATCAGCCCACTGGGCAGAAACCTGTTGAATCAATGTTGTTCCCATAACATATAACTCTAAGGAAATCAACCCACTGGGCAGAAACCTGTTGAATCAATGTTGTTCCCATAACATATAACTCTAAGGAAATCAACCCACTGGGCAGAAACCTGTTGAATCAATGTTGTTCCCATAATATATAACTCTAAAGAAATCAACCCACTGGGCAGAAACCTGTTGAATCAATGTTGTTCCCATAATATATAACTCTAAGGAAATCAACCCACTGGGCAGAAACCTGTTGAATCAATGTTGTTCCCATAATATATAACTCTAAGGAAATCAACCCACTGGGCAAAAACCTGTTGAATCAATGTTGTTCCCATAATATATAACTCTAAGGAAATCAGCCCACTGGGCAGAAACCTGTTGAATCAATGTTGTTCCCATAACATATAACTCTAAGGAAATCAACCCACTGGGCAGAAACCTGTTGAATCAATGTTGTTCCCATAATATATAACTCTAAGGAAATCAACCCACTGGGCAGAAACCTGTTGAATCAATGTTGTTCCCATAATATATAACTCTAAAGAAATCAACCCACTGGGCAGAAACCTGTTGAATCAATGTTGTTCCCATAATATATAACTCTAAGGAAATCAACCCACTGGGCAGAAACCTGTTGAATCAATGTTGTTCCCATAATATATAACTCTAAGGAAATCAACCCACTGGGCAGAAACCTGTTGAATCAATGTTGTTCCCATAATATATAACTCTAAGGAAATCAACCCACTGGGCAGAAACCTGTTGAATCAATGTTGTTCCCATAATATATAACTCTAAGGAAATCAACCCACTGGGCAGAAACCTGTTGAATCAATGTTGTTCCCATAATATATAACTCTAAAGAAATCAACCCACTGGGCAGAAACCTGTTGAATCAATGTTGTTCCCAAGTCATTTCAACAGAAAATGGCAGTGTGATGATGTTAAAAAAACGTGGGAAACTGATTGGATTTGCAGAAAGTTATCAACGTAACTTTCATCCTAAATCCAATGACATGGAGAATTTTTTTTTTATTTCACATTGAATTCATGTTAGTTGACATCTCAACCAAATAAACTAGACGTTAAACTGGTGTCTGTGCCCAGCGTGGGGAGGTTTATATATACACCATATGCCAAAAGTATGTGGACACCTGCTCGACAAACAGCTCATTCCAAAATCATGGGCATTAATATGGAGTTGCCCCCAACCTCCTTTGCTGCTATAACAGCCTCCACTCTTCCGGGAGACTTTCCACTAGATGTTGGAACATTGCTGAATGGGACTTGACTCCATTCAGCCACAAGAGCATTAGTGAGTTTGGGACTTACCTGGGTGTTTTGGCCTGGCTCGCAGTTGGAATTCCAATTCATCCCAAAGATGTTCGATGGGGTTGAGGTCAGGGCTCTGTGCAGGCCAGTCAAAGTTCTTCCACATCGATCTTGACAAACCATTTTGTATGGACCTCGCTTTGTGCATGCGGGCATTGTCATGTTGAAATGTTGCCACAAAGTTGGAAGCACAGAATCGTAACATGTTAAAGGGGCCTAGTCCAAACCATGAAAAACAGCCCCAGACCATAATTCCTCCTCCACCAAACTTGACAGTTGGCACTATGCTCTAATGGCGGCGAGATTTACACCACTCCAGCCGACGCTTGGCATTGTGCATGTTGATCTTAGGCTTGTGTGCGGCTGCTCAGCCATGGAAACCCATTTCATCAAGCTCCTGATGAACAGTTCTTGTGATGATGTTGCTTCCAGAGAAAGTTTGGAACTCAGACAATTTTTTACGCGTTACGCGCGTATGGCCTAGCATTTAGTGGCTGAGACTTTGTTGCTCCTAGAGGTTGTCACTTCACAATAAAAGCCCTTACAGTTGACCAGGGCAGCTCTAGCAGGGCAGAAATTTGACGAACTGACTTGTTGGAAAGGTGGCATCCTATGACGGTTTTCCTCAGGCATACTGTATATATATTGGAGAATATATATTGTGGTATTTTATGTTCGCTATAACGCTGACACATGAGAAAGTTCTTATTCTTCTTCCTTTTCATATGAAGATGGGTTACCAGGCCCAGACAGTGATGAGAGACGTGTCCATTGTGCCCCAGGTTGTCCCTCCCTCAGGCCTCCCTGTTGAACACTCCCATAAAAGGCCAACAGTATGCCTGAGGAAAACTTAGACACTGCAGAGTTTTAGTTGTCATCGTAGCATTTGAAAACATCATGTTAAATGTATGCTAAGGTCTGCAATATGGAGGCAGGATAAAAGGCTTTGGAACAATTAACTACAATGTTCTTTAGCGGGAAACAGAGTCGACCTGTCATGCCTGGTATAGACGACGTCTGAACCCTCTCCCTCTCTCTCTCCCTCTCTCTCTCTCTCTCTCTCCCGCCTCTCTCTCTCTCTCTCTCTCCTCTCGCTCTCTCTTCTCTGACTCTCTCAAGTCTCTCGCGTCTCTCTCTCTCTCTCTCTCTCTCTCTCTCTCTCTCTCTCTCTCTCTCTCTCTCTCTCTCTCTCTCTCTCTCTCTCTCTCTCTCTCTCTCTCTCCTCTCTCTCCTCTCTCCCTCTCTCCTCCTCTCTCTCTCTCTCTCTCCTCTCTCTCTCTCTCTCTCTCTCTCTCTCTCTCTCTCTCTCTCTCTCTCTCTCTCTCTGCTCTCTCTCTCTCTCTCTCTCTCTCTCTCTCTCTCTCTCTCTCTCTCTCTCTCTCTCTCTCTCCTCTCTCTCTCTCTCTCTCTCTCTCTCTCTCTGTCTCTCTCTCTCTCTCTCTCTCTCTCTCTCTCTCTCCCTCTCTCTCTCTCTCTCTCTCTCTCTCTCTCCCTCTCTCTCTCTCTCTCTCTCTCTCTCTCTCTCCCTCTCTCTCTCTCTCTCTCTCTCTCTCTCTCCCTCTCTCTCTCTCTCTCTCTCTCTCTTTCTCTCTTTCTCTTCTCTCCACTGTGAATAGAGGCCTATATGATCACTGAAAGCTGAGCTCACCCCCCGTCAAAAGACAAGTGCAGAGAAAAGAGAGGGATTACCTCTGGAGAAGAAAAGAAAAGATTTTCTGTCTGTCTGACAGGTATGCCAGAGTGAGTGAGCCAGCTAGCGAAGGCTCCAGGATCTTAAAATAGCATGCTAATAGCTCCATGTCAGTGGGAATGTCCCAAATGGCACCCTATTCCCTGTAGTGCACTACTATTGAGTAGGGCCCATAGGGCTCTGGCTAAAAGCAGTGCTCTATATAGGGAACATGGTTCCATTTGGGATGCAGACAGTGTGCTGCTGACAGGCCCAGGGCGAGACAGACAGACAGACAGACAGACAGACAGACAGACAGACAGACAGACAGACAGAGCCCTCAGAGGTGTAATCTCTCTGGTAGTATCTCTCTGCAGCTGTCTCCTGAAGAGCAACATCAGGGCTACAGAAGGACTACACAGCCAGGACATGGTAGGGAAAGGGGCTAGTAAGTACTAGTTATCTGCTTTCTGAGGGCTTTTGAGGGGGCTTTCAGTGGGCCACAACTCTCTCTGACACTCACACTGTAATGACACAGTCAAGCCTTTCGATGGGTACCCTAGTCTCACACTATGAGACAGTTTCCCAGTCCCAGATTAAAGTGTCTCAATTGGGGATGCTTTTTAGTCCAGGTATGGGTTTAATCTGGGAAACTGGCTCTATGTGTGTCTTGGTAACTCCCAGACAATTTGAAATAATTTCTTAATAACTGAACATTGACTCTGTACTGGTACCACCTGTACATAGCCTCCTCACATTGACTCTGTACTGGTACCCCTGTATATAGCCTCCTCACATTGACTCTGTACTGGTACCCCTGTATATAGCCTCCTCACATTGACTCTGTACTGGTACAACCTGTATATAGCCTCCTCACATTGACTCTGTACTGGTACTTCCTGTATATAGCCTCCTCACATTGACTCTGTACTGGTACAACCTGTATATAGCCTCCTCACATTGACTCTGTACTGGTACTTCCTGTATATAGCCTCCTCACATTGACTCTGTACTGGTACTTCCTGTATATAGCCTCCTCACATTGACTCTGTACTGGTACAACCTGTATATAGCCTCCTCACATTGACTCTGTACTGGTACCACCTGTATATAGCCTCCTCACATTGACTCTGTACTGGTACCCCTGTATATAGCCTCCTCACATTGACTCTGTACTGGTACAACCTGTATATAGCCTCCTCACATTGACTCTGTACTGGTACTTCCTGTATATAGCCTCCTCACATTGACTCTGTACTGGTACTTCCTGTATATAGCCTCCTCACATTGACTCTGTACTGGTACCCCTGTATATAGCCTCCTCACATTGACTCTGTACTGGTACCACCTGTATATAGCCTCCTCACATTCTCTGTACTGGTACCCCTGTATATAGCCTCCTCACATTGACTCTGTACTGGTACCCCTGTATATAGCCTCCTCACATTGACTCTGTACTGGTACTTCCTGTATATAGCCTCCTCACATTGACTCTGTACTGGTACTTCCTGTATATAGCCTCCTCACATTGACTCTGTACTGGTACTTCCTGTTTATAGCTTCGCTACTGTTATTTTACTGCTTTTTTTTCTTTACTTATCTGTTGTTTACCTAACACTTATTTTACTTTTAAACTGCATTGTTGATTATGGTTTGTAAGTAAGTAAGTAATGATACAAATCAACAGTAATGATACCCTGTGTACTTGGAGAATGTGGCATGTGATAGTAAACATCATGACAAAGTGAACATCTCATCTGTCATCTTTTATACCAGTGAGTAACTGGGGTTAGGGTTAGGGTTAGGGTTAGGGTCAAGGACAGCACTACATACAATTAAAAGCGGCCCACATAGCCTACATATCAATATATACAATACATGTATCAATACATGTACAATATACATGTGCCAGAGCTGTGTGTAAGTTGACTATGCAAACAATTTGGAATTTTTGGCACATTAATGTTTCTTTTAAAAAGAATGCAGTCAGTCTCTCCTCAATTATAATCCAAGAGAGACTGGCATGAAATGGAAAAAAGGACAGTCAACAATACATCATAAGAAACAAGGTTTGTCTTGTCCTAAATCTAGGACATATAAAACGAAAACTCAGTGTATATAAATATCAAATATTCCCAGTAGTATAAAATATATACAGTATATATAAATGTCAAATATTCCCAGTAGTATAAAATATATACAGTATACATAAATATCAAATATTCCCAGTAGTATAAAATATATACAGTATATATGAATATCAAATATTCCCAGTAATATAAAATATATACAGTATATATAAATGTCAAATATTCCCAGTAGTATAAAATATATACAGTATATATGAATATCAAATATTCCCAGTAATATAAAATATATACAGTATATATAAATGTCAAATATTCCCAGTAGTATAAAATATATACAGTATATATTTTTTTTACTCTTTTTTGTACACAGCAGCAAAAGTAGCGTGTGTGTGTGTGTGTGTGTGTGTGTGTGTGTGTGCCTGGGTTTTACCCATCAAGCCCTGTGTTAGATCCACATCCCCTGTCCAAGACACCTCAGTACTCCCAACTCCCAAAGAATCAAGGAAATAAAGCTATTTCATTACCATTCCCCTGACATGGTGTAATATCTCATATCTATTCTAATGATAACTAACGTTCCACCACTGTCTCTTCTGTCTGAAAACAGTAATTACAACACAGCAGAGCGAGAGAACAGAGGCTTCAGCCCAAATGGCACCCTATTGCCTATATAGTGCACTACTTTAAGGGCTCTGGTAAAAAGTAGTGAGCTATATAGGGAAAAGGGTGCCATTTGGGCTGCAAACAGAGTGTAGTACAGTATCACTTATAGTACTACAACTACAACTCTAGTTGGTTCGATAGATAGACACACTTACCTCTGGTGTCAAAACCTCTTAACATCTCCCATCTCATCCTGATGTACAGTAACAGAGACAGGAGAAACATCCAGATACAATAAATCCATCTCATCCTGATGTACAGTAACAGAGACAGGAGAAACGTCCAGATACAATAAAACCATCTCATCCTGATGTACAGTAACAGAGACAGGAGAAACGTCCAGATACAATAAAACCATCTCATCCTGATGTACAGTAACAGAGACAGGAGAAACATCCAGATACAATAAAACCATCTCATCCTGACGTACAGTAACAGAGACAGGAGAAACATCCAGATACAATAAATCCATCTCATCCTGATGTACAGTAACAGAGACAGGAGAAACATCCAGATACAATAAATCCATCTCATCCTGATGTACAGTAACAGAGACAGGAGAAACATCCAGATACAATAAAACCATCTCATCCTGATGTACAGTAACAGAGACAGGAGAAACATCCAGATACAATAAATCCATCTCATCCTGATGTACAGTAACAGAGACAGGAGAAACATCCAGATACAATAAAACCATCTCATCCTGATGTACAGTAACAGAGACAGGAGAAACATCCAGATACAATAAATCCATCTCATCCTGATGTACAGTAACAGAGACAGGAGAAACATCCAGATACAATAAAACCATCTCATCCTGATGTACAGTAACAGAGACAGGAGAAACATCCAGATACAATAAATCCATCTCATCCTGATGTACAGTAACAGAGACAGGAGAAACATCCAGATACAATAAAACCATCTCATCCTGATGTACAGTAACAGAGACAGGAGAAACATCCAGATACCATCTCATCCTGATGTACAGTAACAGAGACAGGAGAAACATCCAGATACAATAAAACCATCTCATCCTGATGTACAGTAACAGAGACAGGAGAAACATCCAGACACAATAAAACCATCTCATCCTGATGTACAGTAACAGAGACAGGAGAAACATCCAGATACAATAAAACCATCTCATCCTGATGTACAGTAACAGAGACAGGAGAAACATCCAGATACCACCTCATCCTGATGTACAGTAACAGAGACAGGAGAAACATCCAGATACAATAAAACCATCTCATCCTGATGTACAGTAACAGAGACAGGAGAAACATCCAGACACAATAAAACCATCTCATCCTGATGTACAGTAACAGAGACAGGAGAAACATCCAGACACAATAAAACCATCTCATCCTGATGTACAGTAACAGAGACAGGAGAAACATCCAGACACAATAAAACCATCTCATTGACCCCATGGACATTTGTTTACCAAGTGCCTCTGCTGTTGCTGCCATGCTGTCATCTTCACCTTGAGAAGGGCCAAGTGAATTAGCTGAACAACCAGCACTTCTGGTAAATAATAACAATAATAATACCTTTAACGTCTGGTAAGCGGATAAAACTGTTTTAAATAAACTACATAAAAATGCGAGTCAAGGCGGCCTAGCCACTGAATCTTTTGAAAAGCAAATCAAATAATAATTACCAATTGTACCAGAGAACAAAGAGAATGGAGTCAGAGAGGAGGTTAACTAGGTAAAATCCATACATACTACTAATACGCAGTCTGCAATTTCTGTTGATATTTTTAGGTATTTTAGTTATGTAGTGGCAGTAGTAGCAGTATATTATAAACTGGGTGGTTCGATCCCTGACTGCTGATTGGCTGACAGCCGTGGTATATCAGACCATAAACCACGAGTATGACAAAACATGACTTTTTACTGCTCTAATTACATTGGTAACCAGTTAATAATAGCAACAGGACACCTCAGGAGTTTGTGGTACTGTATAATGCCAATATACCATAGCTAAGGGCTGTATCTAGTGATGCCCTCGAAGCCGGTATTTGGAGGATACATTGTTCGCCCAGAGCGGACAAACCGTGCCAGTATATCCTCCAAACACCGGCTTTGTGAGCATTATCACTTTTATACAACGGGTTACCAACATGTCCAGACATTTCATTAAAAACCTTATTTTGATGAATTTATTCATACTATTTCATAGTCCTGACACACATCTAGGGCTGTCGGAGACGAGACCCAGTTATTAAGTCTTTTTGTTCTGTATCTATGGACGCGACCCAGTCATTAAGTCTTTTTGTTCTGTATCTATGGACGCGACCCAGTTATTAAGTCTTTTTGTTCTGTATCTATGGACGCGACCCAGTCATTAAGTCTTTTTGTTCTGTATCTATGGACGCGACCCAATCGTTCAGTCTTTTTGTTCTCTATCTATGGACGCGACCCAATCGTTCAGTCTTTTTGTTCTGTATCTATGGACGCGACCCAGTCGTTCAGTCTTTTTGTTCTGTATCTATGGACGCGACCCAGTCGTTCAGTCTTTTTGTTCTGTATCTATGGACGCGACCCAGTCATTAAGTCTTTTTGTTCTGTATCTATGGACGCGACCCAGTCGTTCAGTCTTTTTGTTCTGTATCTATGGACGCGACCCAGTCGTTCAGTCTTTTTGTTCTGTATCTATGGACGCGACCCAGTCATTCAGTCTTTTTGTTCTGTATCTATGGACGCGACCCAGTTATTAAGTCTTTTTGTTCTGTATCTATGGACGCGACCCAGTCGTTCAGTCTTTTTGTTCTGTATCTATGGACACGACCCAGTCGTTCAGTCTTTTTGTTCTGTATCTATGGACGCGACCCAGTCGTTCAGTCTTTTTGTTCTGTATCTATGGACGCGACCCAGTTATTAAGTCTTTTTGTTCTGTATCTATGGACGCGACCCAGTCGTTCAGTCTTTTTGTTCTGTATCTACCAAGTCGTTCAGTCTAAATGTTATTTTGCCATACCAGCTGGTAACGTTCTCATCCATTGCTTGCTAGCTAGCTAACTGCAGCTAACTTACAGTCACGACAAACAGTGCAGCCAGAATAACAACAGTAGCTGCATTTGCATTTGTTTAACCTGTTTTCTAGTGACATTTATTTGGATACATCCATAACAATGGGCTAATGAGGCATGATGTCACCTGACATAGAACATGTGCTCACTCGTGGTAACTTGTGGAATATACACCGGCTGGAATGCGGTTTTAGCCAATCAGCATCCAGGATTATACCCACCCGTTATATAATGGTCATATACCACATCCCCTCGGGCCTTATTGCTTAAAGATATGACAGATGATATTGTAACCACAGATCATATTTTGTAAAAACAAAAATTGGGACACCTGTTTATAATGCATTATGAATGTGCTATTATCAGATTATAATGCATTATGAATGTGCTATTATCAGATTACAATGCATTATGAGACTTGCTATTCATTCATAAAAGCTCATAAAAGCTCTTCGTGGATTGGTGCAGCCCTGCTGGTCGCCTGTTAAGCGGCTCCCATTGTTTGTGAGTAAATTATTGTTTTACTATGTTTTTCGTACGTTTTTCGTCAGTTTTTTTGCAACAGTTGAGTTCAGGATTATGGAGTGCTACTGTTTTAAGAAGGTTTTAGCGGTCCTTTTTAATACTAAGGCACTTAGTGCCTTAGCATTATCTCAGCGCCGAACGTACACACGAGTCCTCAATTATTTACAACCGAGCACAGCTCCTGGATTTAGCACACTCAGCGATGCTGCATCCCAGGGAAAAGTTCGATACTCCGGACGAGTTGAAAAGGCAACGGCGTGGACGCAGGGCGGGATTGAAGTGTAAGGCAAAGCTGAGGAAGTACAAGCCGGCTATACCGTCTATCATTATGGGCAACGTGAGATCACTACATAACAAGATGGACGAGCTTCAGGGTCTGGTTCATGGACAAAGAGACTATCGGGAAGTGTGTGACGTCATCCACTCTGTTATCGCGAGGTTACAGACATTGCATCCCAGTGCTTTCCTTGCCATTTCGGGGGATTTTAACCATGCATCTCTCTCTTCTACGCTTCCCACATTCAAACAGTTCATGAAGTGCCCGACCAGGAATAATATAACTGAAGGATGCATACAACTCCACTGCACTCCCTCCCCTCGGTAGATTGGATCACAACCTTGTCCACCTCACCCCACTCTACAGGCCTATGGTCCAACAGCAGCCTGCGACCACTAGGACCATTAGGAGATGGTCTCCGGAGGCGAATGAGGCCCTACAGGACTGCTTTGAAACAACAGACTGGGATGTGCTCTGTGAGGCTCATGGGGAGGACATCGATGGACTTCCTGACTGCATAACGGACTGTATACATTTTTGTGTAGACAACACTGTACCCACCAGGAAGGTACGCTGTTTTACAAATAATAAACCCTGGGTCATCACCGACCTGAAGGCCCTGCTGAATGAGAAGAAGAGTGCATTCAAGGAGGAGGACAGGGACAAATTGAAATGCATCCAGAGGGAGCTGAAGTTGCAGATTTCTGAGGGGAAGAGAGGGTATAAGGAGAAGATGGAGGACAAGCTGAGGCAGAGCCAGGTGAAAGAGGTGTGGAAGGGTATGAGAAATATCACTGGCTTCAAAAAGTCAAACAGTGGGCAGACGGAGGGGACCCAGGACAGAGTCAATGACCTGAACCAATTTTTTAACAGGTTCGATACTGGCCCTGTTCACCTCCCCTACAGCTCCCCGGGCCACACACCCTCATGGCTGTCCCACCCCCACTCTGCTCACAGTACCTCTGTTGAGACAATCAGCGACCCCACTTCCGCCCCTGCTCCCTCTGGACTGATCCTCAACACCCTTCCCCCCACCTCCCCACCTGGGCTGGCTTTCACCACCAACCAAGTGAAGATAGAGATGGAGAGACTACATCAGTGGAAAGCGGAGGGCCCTGATGGCATAAGCCCAAGGGTGCTTAGGGTCTGGGCTGACCAACTGTGTGGAATACTCCAGCGACCCTTCAACCTTAGCCTGAGCCTAGAAAGGGTCCCTGTGCTGTGGACAACATCCTGCCTCGTCCCAGTGCCCAAGAAGGCGCACCCCACTGTCCTGAATAACTTCAGACCTGTAGTGCTAACATCCCACATCATGAAGACCCTGGAAAGGTTAGTCCTCGCTCACCTCAGACCCCTGCTGTGTACATCCCTGGACCCTCTGCAGTTCGCATATCAGCGCAACATCGGGGTGGATGATGCAATCATCTACCTTCTGCAGAGGGCCTACTCCCACATGGACAACGCAGGTTGCACTGTGAGGGTTATGTTTTTTGACTTCTCCAGTGTCTTCAACACTATTCAGCCCCTGCTACTGGGTGAGAAGAAGAAGAGGATGAAAGTAGAAGCACCCTTAGTCTCCTGGGTCACGGACTACCTGACCGGTAGGCTACAATTTGTTCGACTACAGAGCTGTGTGTCAGAACGGCAGTGAGCAACACAGAGGCCCCCCACGGAACGTTCCTGTCCCCCTTCCTGTTCACCCTCTACACCTCGGACTTCAGATATAACTCTGAAACATGCCACCTACAGAAGTTCTCAGATGACTCCGCAATTGTAGGGTGCATCAGGGGTGGTCAGGAGGAGGAGTACAGGAGTGCAATCAATGACTTTGTGTTGTGGTGTGAGCAGAACCACCTTCAGCTCTGCAGTCCCTATACACGGGATGGATGTGGAAATGGTTACAAGTTCCTGGGAGTCCATGGAATGTGCTGGTAACTCCGGGGCTCTGTACAAAAAGGGCCAGAGCCAACTCTACTTTCTGAGGAGGCTCAGGTCCTTCAACGTGTGCAGTAAACTACTGCATACCTTCTACCAGTCTGTGGTGGCAAGTGCCATCTTTTTTGCAGTGGTGTGCTGGTGATGCTTCTCGGGTGAATAAGCTGATCAGGAAGGCTAGCTCTGTTCCGGTGATTAGCCTTGACACTCTAGAGGAGTTGGCGGAGAGACGGATCCTGGCCAAACTGCTGGCCATCATGGACAATGTCGCCCACCCTCTGTGTGTCATGGTTATGATGCAAAGGAGCACCTTCAGTCACAGACTGATCACAGTTGTTATATCATATCACGTGCAATATTGTAAGTAATTCTTGGACTTAACTTACATAGTCATTCACTCAGGAATGCATATTAGTATCCTGTCAGTTGTATCTTTTTTCATTGCTTTTAGTATTTCGAATGTGCGATACGAGCAGTTGTCTGTAATTAAACCCTGCGCACTAAGGACTGTATTTTAAGGGAATTACTATTATTACCCTAAATTATAACATACACACATTTAGCTATTTAAGTATCTCTTCCTGTCATTTACCTGTACAGTTAATGTAACCATGTAAATATTCACTTACCTGTAAATGTAACTGTATATTTACCTGTACAGCTAATTTAACCATGCAAAATATTCACTTACCTGTTCATTTAACCAGTCTGTCTATTAAGTAAACTATTATAACCCTCACTTATATCATACACACATTTAGCTATTTAAGTATTTCTCTGCCATCGACCTGTATTGTATAGTTAACTATCCAAAATCAAACAATGTATAGTGTACATATTCAGCCAACCACCCATACTATATAATGTCTTTTTATAGCTTTTTTGCACTCCAGACTTCTTTCTACTTTTTCATACTGCCGCTCTATGTATCATGTATCGTGTATCTGTCTTTTGTGTATTTTCCCCATCGGGGATCAATAAAGTATCTATCTATCTATCTATCTATCTATCTATCTATCTATCTATCTATCTATCTATCTATCTATCTATCTATCTATCTATCTATCTATCTATCTATCTATCTATCTATCATCTATCTATCTAACTAAGAAACAACCTAAATGTATTTATAACTAAATCAGGTGGCTCATTGAGTGAAATAAACACAATGCATACTAAACTCTGAAAGCTGCCAGTCAGGCCCTGATACTAATCTCTGAAAGCTGCCAGTCAGGCCCTGATACTAGGCTCTGAAAGCTGCCAGTCAGGCTCTGATACTAGGCTCTGAAAGCTGCCAGTCAGGCCCTGATACTAGGCTCTGAAAGCTGCCAGTCAGACTCTGAGCAGAGAGCTTGACTTTGAGAAAGGCAGAGACAGAGACAGTATATACAGGGATGGATGATCTGTGACTGTGACGTCTCCCATGCCCTGTGTCTCCATCCCGAGGGTCCACAGCTGCAGAACACCAGTGCTGCTTCACCACTGAGCCTAATTACTATGCTGTAGTGATTGCCATGGGGTGTACTTCGCCTGTCATTGTTCCCTCCATGTTCTACTTAATTGGCTGCGGCTGATATCAAGCCCTTATATACAGATATGGTGTGTGTGTGTGTGTGTGTGTGTGTGTGTGTGTGTGTGTGTGTGTGTGTGTGTGTGTGTGTGTGTGTGTGTGTGTGTGTGTGTGTGTGTGTGTGTGTGTGTGTGTGTGTGTGTGTGTGTGTGTGTGTGTGTGTGTGTGTGTGTGTGTGTGTGTGTTTCTAGGCTGCATGTGGACAGACAGAAAGACAAACAGATGATTAGATGGACAGGGACAACAGCAGATGAGTAGATGGACAGGGACAACAGCAGATGATTAGCTGGACAGGGACAGCAGCAGATGAGTAGATGGACAGGGACAACAGCAGATGAGTAGATGGACAGGGACAGCAGCAGATGATTAGCTGGACAGGGACAGCAGCAGATGAGGAGAATGACAGGGACAGCAGCAGATGAGTAGATGGACAGGGACAACAGCAGATGAGTAGATGGACAGGGACAGCAGCAGATGATTAGCTGGACAGGGACAGCAGCAAATGAGTAGATGGACAGGGACAACAGCAGATGAGTAGATGGACAGGGACAGCAGCAGATGATTAGCTGGACAGGGACAGCAGCAGATGAGTAGATGGACAGGGACAACAGCAGATGAGTAGATGGACAGGGACAACATCAGATGATTAGATGGACAGGGACAACATCAGATGATTAGCTGGACAGGGACAGCAGCAGATGAGTAGATGGACAGGGACAACAGCAGATGAGTAGATGGACAGGGACAGCAGCAGATGATTAGCTGGACAGGGACAGCAGCAGATGAGTAGATGGACAGGGACAACAGCAGATGAGTAGATGGACAGGGACAGCAGCAGATGATTAGCTGGACAGGGACAGCAGCAGATGAGTAGATGGACAGGGACAACAGCAGATGAGTAGATGGACAGGGACAACATCAGATGATTAGATGGACAGGGACAACATCAGATGATTAGCTGGACAGGGACAGCAGCAGATGAGTAGATGGACAGGGACAACAGCAGATGAGTAGATGGACAGGGACAGCAGCAGATGATTAGCTGGACAGGGACAGCAGCAGATGAGTAGATGGACAGGGACAACAGCAGATGAGTAGATGGACAAGGACAACATCAGATGATTAGATGGACAGGGACAACATCAGATGATTAGCTGGACAGGGACAGCAGCAGATGATTAGATGGACAGGGACAACAGCAGATGTCTGTATTCCATCTACAGGCTGTTTGTCTGTTCCTTGGTGATGTTTTGACTAAAGATTGGATATGAAGTCCATCACATTGACTTGGTGATGTTTTGGTCTACAGAGTGGGTATGAAGTCCATCACATTGACTTGGTGATGTTTTGACTACAGAGTGGATATGAAGTCCATCACATTGACTTGGTGATGTTTTGACTACTGAGTGGATATGAAGTCCATCACATTGACTTGGTGATGTTTTGACTACAGAGTGGATATGAAGTCCATCACATTGACTTGGTGATGTTTTGGTCTACAGAGGGGATATGTAGTCCATCATATTGACTTGGTGATGTTTTGACTACAGAGTGGATATGAAGTCCATCACATTGACTTGGTGATGTTTTGACTACAAAGTGGATATGAAGTCCTTCAAATTATGTATCTTTAATTAGGAGTAAAGTAAATTTTATGTTTGATGGCCAGGCAGATACATAGTTCTTTGTCAGATTTCAATGCACCCAGAATAATTTCCAGATAAATTTATTTGAGAGATTTTATGAAATGTTGTATTCTATGCTAAGGGTCAGTGCTGCGTACGGGGCCCTTTTAATGTATTAATCCAATCACAACTCAGCTCCTTTTAATGTATTAATCCAATCACAACTCAGCTCCTTTTAATGTATTAATCCAATCACAACTCAGCTCCTTTTAATGTATTAATCCAATCACAACTCAGCTCCTTTTAATGTATTAATCCAATCACAACTCAGCTCCTTTTAATGTATTAATCCAATCACAACTCAGCTCCTTTTAATGTATTAATCCAATCACAACTCAGCTCCTTTTAATGTATTAATCCAATCACAACTCAGCTCCTTTTAATGTATTAATCCAATCACAACTCAGCTCCTTTTAATGTATTAATCCAATCACAACTCAGCTCCTTTTAATGTATTAATCCAATCACAACTCAGCTCCTTTTAATGTATTAATCCAATCACAACTCAGCCTTTTTACCTTCTTAATCCAATCACAACTCAGCCTTTTTACCTTCTTAATCCAATCACAACTCAGCCTTTTTACCTTCTTAATCCAATCACAACTCAGCCTTTTTACCTTCTTAATCCAATCACAACTCAGCCTTTTAACCTTCTTAATCCAATCACAACTCAGCCTTGTTACCTTCTTAATCCAATCACAACTCAGCCTTTTTACCTTCTTAATCCAATCACAACTCAGCCTTTTTACCTTCTTAATCCAATCACAACTCAGCCTTTTTACCTTCTTAATCCAATCACAACTCAGCCTTTTAACCTTCTTAATCCAATCACAACTCAGCCTTTTTACCTTCTTAATCCAATCACAACTCAGCCTTTTTACCTTCTTAACCCAATCATAATTTATCCCTCAGCTTGATTGGAGTATCTTCTACGGTGGCATATTGTATGGTTAGTCCAGTCAACAGTGGTGTCCACTCAAGCATAGCAGTAGCTGGTAGAAGACGTGAGTTCAAATACTATTTGAAATCTTTCAAATACTTTTAGCGTTTGCTGTAGCCTGCCTGGAGTGCCCGATAGTTGAGAATTGTGGTTTTGTGTCTATTCCATTGGTTCCATTGTGCCAGTCAAGATTAATCAAACCCGGATGAAGTATTTGAAATTATTTCAAATGATCTGACTTTTAGCCGGAATGGCCTCTCTGGGATGCATCGCAAATGGCATCCTATCCCCTATATACCAGCCCTGGTCAAAAGCAGTTTATTATATAAGGAATAGGATGCCATTTGTTACACCCCTGGTCCCTCAGCTCTGGGCCGCTGGGTGAAGGGATTATAAGAAGATTAATCTCAAATGCTGGGACGCTAACGTCAGTATGAAACAATCATTTTTAATTAGTGATTGCTGGGTATCTCAAATTTAATGTATTATGCATCTTCATTGATAATTAAGGGACAAGAAGCATAAAACATAACAAGCCATTAAAGGGGCTATAAAACAGACATAGGACATAGGATGAATTGCCCGAAATGTCCCAGTGTATCTGAGTTACAGAGCTAAGCTGCTACGCTATACAACAGAAGATAGTAATGTCCCAGTGTATCTGATGTTACAGAGCTAAGCTGCTACATTCTACAACAGAAGATAGTAATGTCCCAGTGTATCTGAGTTACAGAGCTAAGCTGCTACGCTGTACAACAGAAGATAGTAATGTCCCAGTGTATCTGAGTTACAGAGCTAAGCTGCTACGCTATACAACAGAAGATAGTAATGTCCCAGTGTATCTGAGTTACAGAGCTAAGCTGCTACGCTATACAACAGAAGACAGTAATGTCCCAGTGTATCTGAGTTACAGAGCTAAGCTGCTACGCTGTACAACAGAAGATAGTAATGTCCCAGTGTATCTGAGTTACAGAGCTAAGCTGCTACGCTATACAACAGAAGATAGTAATGTCCCAGTGTATCTGAGTTACAGAGCTAAGCTGCTACGCTATACAACAGAAGACAGTAATGTCCCAGTGTATCTGAGTTACAGAGCTAAGCTGCTACATTCTACAACAGAAGATAGTAATGTCCCAGTGTATCTGAGTTACAGAGCTAAGCTGCTACGCTGTACAACAGAAGATAGTAATGTCCCAGTGTATCTGATGTTACAGAGCTAAGCTGCTACATTCTACAACAGAAGATAGTAATGTCCCAGTGTATCTGAGTTACAGAGCTAAGCTGCTACGCTGTACAACAGAAGATAGTAATGTCCCAGTGTATCTGAGTTACAGAGCTAAGCTGCTACGCTATACAACAGAAGATAGTAATGTCCCAGTGTATCTGATGTTACAGAGCTAAGCTGCTACGCTGTACAACAGAAGATAGTAATGTCCCAGTGTATCTGAGTTACAGAGCTAAGCTGCTACGCTGTACAACAGAAGATAGTAATGTCCCAGTGTATCTGATGTTACAGAGCTAAGCTGCTACATTCTACAACAGAAGATAGTAATGTCCCAGTGTATCTGAGTTACAGAGCTAAGCTGCTACGCTGTACAACAGAAGATAGTAATGTCCCAGTGTATCTGAGTTACAGAGCTAAGCTGCTACGCTATACAACAGAAGATAGTAATGTCCCAGTGTATCTGAGTTACAGAGCTAAGCTGCTACGCTGTACAACAGAAGATAGTAATGTCCCAGTGTATCTGAGTTACAGAGCTAAGCTGCTACGCTATACAACAGAAGATAGTAATGTCCCAGTGTATCTGATGTTACAGAGCTAAGCTGCTACATTCTACAACAGAAGATAGTAATGTCCCAGTGTATCTGAGTTACAGAGCTAAGCTGCTACGCTGTACAACAGAAGATAGTAATGTCCCAGTGTATCTGATGTTACAGAGCTAAGCTGCTACATTCTACAACAGAAGATAGTAATGTCCCAGTGTATCTGAGTTACAGAGCTAAGCTGCTACGCTGTACAACAGAAGATAGTAATGTCCCAGTGTATCTGATGTTACAGAGCTAAGCTGCTACATTCTACAACAGAAGATAGTAATGTCCCAGTGTATCTGATGTTACAGAGCTAAGCTGCTACATTCTACAACAGAAGATAGTAATGTCCCAGTGTATCTGAGTTACAGAGCTAAGCTGCTACGCTGTACAACAGAAGATAGTAATGTCCCAGTGTATCTGATGTTACAGAGCTAAGCTGCTACATTCTACAACAGAAGATAGTAATGTCCCAGTGTATCTGGTGTTACAGAGCTAAGCTGCTACATTCTACAACAGAAGATAGTAATGTCCCAGTGTATCTGATGTTACAGAGCTAAGCTGCTACATTCTACAACAGAATATATTAATGTCCCAGTGTATCTGATGTTACAGAGCTAAGCTGCTACATTCTACAACAGAAGATAGTAATGTCCCAGTGTATCTGATGTTACAGAGCTAAGCTGCTACGCTGTACAACAGAAGATAGTAATGTCCCAGTGTATCTGATGTTACAGAGCTAAGCTGCTACATTCTACAACAGATGATAGTAATGTCCCAGTGTATCTGATGTTACAGAGCTAAGCTGCTACGCTGTACAACAGAAGATAGCAATGTCCCAGTGTATCTGATGTTACAGAGCTAAGCTGCTACATTCTACAACAGAAGATAGTAATGTCCCAGTGTATCTGATGTTACAGAGCTAAGCTGCTACGCTGTACAACAGAAGATAGTAATGTCCCAGTGTATCTGATGTTACAGAGCTAAGCTGCTACGCTATACAACAGAAGATAGTAATGTGTGGTATTCTGAACTGTTAAGTAAATGTCGAACACAACTTATTACGATAAGTGTTGATTTTTTTCCTCTGTATAGATAAAAGCATTAATACTTTTGTTTTTCTGAGGAACACTGAGGACGATGAAGATCTTCTCTTGCTGAAAGCGGTATTGGAATAATGAGTGTACAAATCATTATGAACACCTTCCAAATATGGAGTTGCACCACCCCCTTTGGCCCTCAGAACAGCCTCAATTAGTCGGAGCATGGACTAAAAGGTGTCAAAAGCTTTCCACAGAGATGCTGGCCCATGTTGACTCCAATGCTTCCCACGGTTGTGTCAAGTTGGCTGGATGTCTTTTGGTTGGTAGACCATTCTTGATACACATGGGAAACTGTTGAGCGTGAAAAACCAGCAGCTTTGCACTGCTTGACACAAATCGCTGAGCCTGGCACCTATTATCATACCCTGTGCAAAGGCACTTAAATCTTATGTCTTGCACATTCACCCTCTGAATGGCATAAATACACAATCCATGTCTCAATTGTCTCAAGGCTTAAAAATCCATATTTAACCTGTCTCCAAAATGGAGGCACGGTGACTTCAAGACAGCGCCCCCTATCAGTTATCTAGTGTATATATAAATCATTGGAAGTAGACAACGCAGGCTTAAACAGCCTATCCATAGGAACTGAGTTGTATTTATAAAATAAATGCTTGGTTTTCCACCACATGTAACAGAAGTCATAACAGACAGTATGTCATCACTGAGCATAACATGCTAGCATATACAGTATGTCATCACTGAGTCATAACATGCTAGCACATACAGTATGTCATCACTGAGCATAACATGCTAGCATATACAGTATGTCATCACTGAGTCATAACATGCTAGCATATACAGTATGTTATCACTGAGTCATATTTTTTTATATATTTTTTTTATTTCACCTTTATTTAACCAGGTAGGTCAGTTGAGAACAAGTTCACATTTGCAACATAACATGCTAGCACATACAGTATGTCATCACTGAGCATAACATGCTAGCTAGATAGATAGACAGACGACAGCACGGCACACCGGTGAGGCATTAAATTGTTTAAAAGCCACCGGCAGGAAGGACCTCCTGTAGCGCTCTCTGGCACACCGTGGTGGGATCAGTCTGTGACTGAAGGTGCTCTTCTGTGTCATAACCATGGCATGCAGAGGGTGGGTGACGTTGTCCATGATGGCCAGCAGTTTGGCCAGGATCCATCTCTCCGCCTCCTCCTCTAGAGTGTCAAGGCTCATCCCCAGAACAGAGCTAGCCTTCCTGATCAGCTTATTTACCCGAGAAGCATCCCCGACTTTTATGTTGGCGCCCAAGCGCACCACTCTAAAAACGATGGCACTGGCCACCACAGACTGGTAGAAGGTATGCAATAGTTTACTGCACACGTTGAAGGACCTGACCGTTCCCTAGGGGGGCCCTGTGTTTCTCACTGCCCGTTCTGACACACAGCTCTGTAGTCGCACAAATTGTGGCCTACCGGTCAGGTAGTCCGTAACCCAGGAGACCAAGGGTGCTTCCACTTTCATCCTCTTCATCTTCTCACCCAGTAGCAGATATAGAGATACAGAGATACAGGGAGAGAGAGATACAGAGATACAGAGATTCAGAGATACAGAGATACAGAGATACAGGGAGAGAGAGATACAGAGATACAGATAGACAGAGATACAGAGATACAGAGAGAGAGAGATACAGAGATACAGAGATACAGATAGAGAGAGATACAGAGATACAGAGAGAGAGAGATACAGAGATCGTATGTTGAGGACTGTGAATATTTTATCTAAACACAACTTCTATACTTTTGGCAGGTACTTGTGTGGATATATTGGCCATCACATTGTATGGTTATTCAAATCCAGAATGAGGTAATTTCTGGTCAATATTTTTTACCATTTAGAGAGAGTTCCTTATAGCCTCTTAACATGAGACATAGTGACATAAGGAGATGCATGATTCATGACAAGTTAGCTAGTTAATGTTACTTAACCTATTTAAGTAACACGTCTCTGTCCCTCCCACAAGAATTCTCCTCCATGGTTAACCCAATGATGTGATGATGTCTTGTTAGGTTTGTCCCTGCTGTGGCACCATAGTCTAGCGGTAGTGGAGTACAGCAGCCCTGTCGTGGCATGGTAGTCTAGCCGTAGTGGAGTACTAAAACATATGGCTTTAGATGTGTACAGCAGTCCTAATTACTGGCATTATCTCATTGGCTGTCGTAAGACTGTTGTGCCTTCTCCCATTGATTTAATTAGGCTTTCACATATTGGCAAAGCCCATTTGGGGCTGAAAACCAAAGTGAAAAACGTTAGGGGGGTTTGCACTGTATTCAAAATAATATTCTGCCTTTTTTTGTAATGTGGAGCAATTTGTAATGCAATTAGCTGGACTAATTACATTTTTGTAGCACTAATCAAAGGAATATGCTAAAACATTCTTCCTGCCGCCAGTCCACTCTCTGTTCACGTTTTAACTTGACGGTTTAAAAGAGACTCCTGCTCCCTCTTCCACTCCACTTAATCACCTCATTTGCATTTTATATTGGTAAATCAAATGAAGCACCCGTAGCTTTTAACTTGATTGACTGTGGCCAGGGCTGCTCAGATGGGACATTTTCTGCACAGAAAATTAGACCAATTTTAATGCTGCGAGGGGAGCAGAGCAGTGGAGAGAGGGAGAGAGAAAAAGAGAGAGAAAGAGACAGAGATACAGAGAGAGAGAGAGAGAGAAGGGGGGGCTAAACCTGGGTTCCTACATTCAGCAAATCGCATTCACTCAACTAATTAAAATGATTTCCCTTGTTTTTGTGTCTGTGCTTGCCAGCCAGTACAGGGGGTCTTATATAAATACATATAAAGATAGATAGATAGATAGATAGATAGATAGATAGATAGATAGATAGATAGATAGATAGATAGATAGATAGATAGATAGATAGATAGATAGATAGATAGATAGATAGATAGATAGATAGATAGATAGATAGATAGATAGATAGATAGATAGATAGATAGATACTTTATTGATCCCCGATGGGGAAAATACACAAAAGACAGATACACGATACATGATACATAGAGCGGCAGTATGAAAAAGTAGAAAGAAGTCTGGAGTGCAAAAAAGCTTATTATAGATAGACAGATATATAGATAATGTACAGTATGTATTCCTCAGCATCCACACACAGGCAGGGCAATAATGGTCTGTATTCTGTAAATACTGGTAAAGCTGATCCATCACAGATCAATACTTGTTCTATTTAGATAATGGCACTTCAGTCTGTGGTAAATGGTATCAACATAAAGGCATGTCCATACATATTGCCACTGACAGAAATGGAAATATGCACTATATCATCTGATTATAGCACAATGCAAGCAACGGTACCAGGAAATGTGTTGGCTACAGTTACACACAGTACATATGGAGCAATACGGAGTATCATCATGTTGAACTTAATACATATTTAGTAAATATATACATAAATATATACAACAAATATACATATCCTCAACAGTTGATACATATCCTCAACAGTTGATACATATCCTCAACAGTTGATACATATCCTCAACAGTTGATACATATCCTTCACAGTTGATACATATCCTCAACAGTTGATACATATCCTCAACAGTTGATACATATCCTCAACAGTTGATACATATCCTCAACAGTTGATACATATCCTCCACAGTTGATACATATCCTCAACAGTTGATACATATCCTCAACAGTTGATACATATCCTCCACAGTTGATACTATCCTCCACAGTTGATACATATCCTCCATAGTTGATACATATCCTCCACAGTTGATACATATCCTCCATAGTTGATACATATCCTCCACAGTTGATACATATCCTCCACAGTTGATACATATCCTCAACAGTTGATACATATCCTCCACAGTTGATACATATCCTCAACAGTTGATACATATCCTCAACAGTTGATACATATCCTCAACAGTTGATACATATCCTCCACAGTTGATACATATCCTCCACAGTTGATACATATCCTCCATAGTTGATACATATCCTCAACAGTTGATACATATCCTCCACAGATGATACATATCCTCCATAGTTGATACATATCCTCCACAGTTGATACATATCCTCCATAGTTGATAATATCCTCCACAGTTTATACATATCCTCAACAGTTGATACATATCCTCAACAGTTGATACATATCCTCAACAGTTGATACATATCCTCCACAGTTGATACATATCCTCCACAGTTGATACATATCCTCCATAGTTGATACATATCCTCAACAGTTGATACATATCCTCCACAGATGATACATATCCTCCATAGTTGATACATATCCTCCACAGTTGATACATATCCTCCATAGTTGATAATATCCTCCACAGTTTATACATATCCTCCATAGTTGATACATATCCTCAACAGTTGATACATATCCTCAACAGTTGATACATATCCTCAACAGTTGATACATATCCTCCACAGATGATACATATCCTCCATAGTTGATACATATCCTCAACAGTTGATACATATCCTCCATAGTTGATACATATCCTCAACAGTTGATACATATCCTCCACAGTTGATACATATCCTCCACAGTTGATACATATCCTCAACAGTTGATACATATCCTCCATAGTTGATAATATCCTCAACAGTTGATACATATCCTCCATAGTTGATACATATCCTCAACAGTTGATACTGAGCAACAAATCTAATGGTAATACAGTACAAAAGATCTCATTTTAGAAATAGCTATTAAAATAAAGAGTTTAGTGTAATTCCACAACTTCTCTTGGAAACAGATAAGTGTAACTTCAGAAAGAGGTTGCAGTAAAACAGAAAACAAAGGTAAGCGTAAGAGGGCAGAAAAAGGAGAGGCATGAGAAGAGGAGGGAAAAAGAGATGTAGAAAGGAGGAAAGAGGTGGTGTTTCTCCAGGGAGGGAGGCCTGGTGTCGGCACCGCCAGCCGCTTCCCCGCAACGCCACAGTCAGACTAATTGCAGCTTTTAGCATCATTACTGATGGGATGTGAATGTCAAAATGGACAGGGCTACCAACCCTTTGACAACCAGGCAACTACCAGCCAGCACACCAGCCAGCAGCACACGCGCCAGGGGCTGGAGAGAGAGAGAAAGAAATATTGTCTTTGGTTAGTTGTTGTTTTGCTTTTTCTTTCTTTCAAACTAGACAGAGAAAAAAGGTAGACAGTTTCAAAAATATATTTTGCCTCGAAAACATAAAATAATCCACTGTCAATAGATTTAACACAGTAAACACAGTAAATAATCCTATAACTGATTTGTTGTTTCAATTTTTATTGATGGTTATTGACATTTCTGAAATCACAACTATCTATATTATGTCATCATCATGTTGTATCTATCTAGTGCTGGTAATACCAGTTCATCATCATCATCATGTTGTATCTATCTAGTGCTGGTAATACCAGTTCATCATCATCATGTTGTATCTATCTAGTGCTGGTAATACCAGTTCATCATCATCATCATGTTGTATCTATCTAGTGCTGGTAATACCAGTTCATCATCATCATGTTGTATCTATCTAGTGCTGGTAATACCAGTTCATCATCATCATGTTGTATCTATCTAGTGCTGGTAATACCAGTTCATCATCATCATGTTGTATCTATCTAGTGCTGGTAATACCAGTTCATCATCATGTTGTATCTATCTAGTGCTGGTAATACCAGTTCATCATCATGTTGTATCTATCTAGTGCTGGTAATACCAGTTCATCATCATCATGTTGTATCTATCTAGTGCTGGTAATACCAGTTCATCATCATGTTGTATCTATCTAGTGCTGGTAATACCAGTTCATTATCATATATATACTGATGTTTTATATACTGATGTTTTATATATACTGATGTTTATATATACTGATGTTTTATATATACTGATGTTTTATATATACTGATGTTTATATATACTGATGTTTATATATACTGATGTTTTATATATACTGATGTTTTAAATATACTGATGTTTTATATATACTGATGTTTTATATATACTGATGTTTTATATATACTGATGTTTTATATATACTGATGTTTGATATATACTGATGTTTTAAATATACTGATGTTTTATATATACTGATGTTTTATATATACTGATGTTTTATATATACTGTTTAATATATACTGATGTTTTATATATACTGTGTTTTATATATACTGATGTTTTATATATACTGATGTTTATATATACTGATGTTTTATATATACTGATGTTTTATATATACTGATGTTTTATATATACTGATGTTTATATATACTGATGTTTTATATATACTCATGTTTTATATATACTCATGTTTTAAATATACTGATGTTTTAAATATACTGATGTTTTATATATACTGATGTTTTATATATACTGATGTTTTAAATATACTGATGTTTATATATACTGATGTTTTATATATACTGATGTTTTATATATACTGATGTTTTATATATTCTGATGTTTTATATATACTGATGTTTTATATATACTGATGTTTTATTTATTCTGATGTTTTATATATACTGATGTTTTATATATACTGATGTTTTATATATACTGTTATATATATATATTGTTTTATATATGCTGGTGTTTTATATATATATATATATTGTTTTATATATACTGATGTTTTATATATACTGATGTTTTATATATACTGTTTAATATATACTGATGTTTTATATATACTGATGTTTTTTATATACTGATGTTTTATATATTCTGATGTTTTATATATACTGATGTTTTATATATACTGATGTTTTATATATACTGTTATATATATATATATATTGTTTTATATATGCTGGTGTTTTATATATATATATATTGTTTTATATATGCTGGTGTTTTAAATATATATATTGTTTTATATATGCTGGTGTTTTATATATATATATATTGTTTTATATATGCTGGTGTTTTATATATAGATATTGTTTTATATATGCTGGTGTTTTATATATATATATATTGTTTTATATATACTGATGTTTTATATATATATATATTGTTTTATATATACTGATGTTTTATGTAGAGTCAAACAAATGAAATGTAAGGAAGGTCAACAGGTGAAATATGTTCAATGAATTCCATAGTATAAAGGAATTTGAAGGATAATGTTACTGCTGTTGATTACTCCTGTTCTTAATAGCATCTTTCTCTTCCTGGTTTCTATGTTACTGCTGTTGATTACTCCTGTTCTTAATAGCATCTTTCTCTTCCTGGTTTCTATGTTACTGCTGTTGATTACTCCTGTTCTTAATAGCATCTTTCTCTTCCTGGTTTCTATGTTACTGCTGTTGATTACTCCTGTTCTTACAAGCATCTTTCTCTTCCTGGTTTTCATTGGAAATGATTGGCTGTGCAGTATTCCATTCCACCAGGCAGTGTAGTGCAGTAGCAGTGAAAAGACGGCATGCCCTCCTTCTCTCCAATCCATGTAAAGAGGGGTGGAATATGCATACCTGGTAAGAGCCTATCCAGTGATTCTACAGACGAGCTTGTTTTGAATGTTTTTGAGCATGTTCAAAAGTGACCCTGGCGACTGGCAACAAAAACAAGTGTGTAAAAACAACTAAGGTCGTCTCTCTCAGGTGTTGGTGCATCAGGATAAGAGTGACAAGGCCAAGTGTGTTTGGAGATTTATCTACGAGTGCTGCTATGATAGAGCCAAGGGACGAACAGACGACAAAATACAGACAGACAGACAGACAGACAGACAGACAGACAGACAGACAGACAGACAGACAGACAGACAGACAGACAGACAGACAGACAGACAGACAGACAGACAGACAGACAGACAGATGATGTTCTCCCTTCGTTGTTCCACACACTGCAGAATCCTTGTTAGCTTGTGCATTAATCCTGTATTAGTCCTTCTGAATAGGATGGCAGCGGTAGGTAGTATTGTGTGTCTGTGTATTAGTCCTTCTGAATAGGATGGCAGTGGTAGGTAGTATTGTGTGTCTGTGTATTAGTCCTTCTGAATAGGATGGCAGTGGTAGGTAGTATTGTGTGTCTGTGTATTAGTCCTTCTGAATAGGATGGCAGTGGTAGGTAGTATTGTGTGTCTGTGTATTAGTCCTTCTGAATAGGATGGCAGTGGTAGGTAGTATTGTGTGTCTGTATTAGTCCTTCTGAATAGGATGGCAGTGGTAGGTAGTATTGTGTGTCTGTATTAGTCCTTCTGAATAGGATGGCAGTGGTAGGTAGTATTGTGTGTCTGTATTAGTCCTTCTGAATAGGATGGCAGTGGTAGGTAGTATTGTGTGTCTGTATTAGTCCTTCTGAATAGGATGGCAGTGGTAGGTAGTATTGTGTGTCTGTATTAGTCCTTCTGAATAGGATGGCAGCGGTAGGTAGTATTGTGTGAATAGGCACACACACGGGGGAGGAAGGGAGGGAGTGAGGGAGTGAGATAAATAAAGCCACCTAATTTCCCGGCAGTATCCCGATGAGCCAGCAATCCACCGAATGTAGAGCGCAATGAGAGAAGGAGAGGACACATCCGCAGGTGCTTTGATGTCAGTCATTAATCAATCTCAGGGACGCTGGTGAAAGGAAGTGAGGAACAGGAGTCAAGACTGAATGAGTCTCAAATGGCACCCTCTTCCCTATATAATGGCACCCTCTTCCCTATATAATGGCACCCTCTTCCCTATATAATGGCACCCTCTTCCCTATATAATGGCACCCTCTTCCCTATATAATGGCACCCTCTTCCCTATATAATGGCACCCTCTTCCCTATATAATGGCACCCTATTCCCTATATAATGGCACCCTCTTCCCTATATAATGGCACCCTCTTCCCTATATAATGGCACCCTCTTCCCTATATAATGGCACCCTCTTCCCTATATAATGGCACCCTCTTCCCTATATAATGGCACCCTATTCCCTATATAATGGCACCCTATTCCCTATATAATGGCACCCTATTCCCTATATAATGGCACCCTATTCCCTATATAATGGCACCCTATTCCCTATATAATGGCACCCTATTCCCTATATAATGGCACCCTATTCCCTATATAATGGCACCCTATTCCCTATATAATGGCACCCTCTTCCCTATATAATGGCACCCTATTCCCTATATAATGGCACCCTATTCCCTATATAATGGCACCCTCTTCCCTATATAATGGCACCCTATTCCCTATATAATGGCACCCTATTCCCTATATAATGGCACCCTATTCCCTATATAATGGCACCCTATTCCCTATATAATGGCACCCTATTCCCTATATAATGGCACCCTCTTCCCTATATAATGGCACCCTATTCCCTATATAATGGCACCCTATTCCCTATATAATGGCACCCTATTCCCTATATAATGGCACCCTATTCCCTATATTTCCCCAATGTTTCATTCTGGTTTATGCCTTGAAAAGCAGGCTGCCCTTTGTCTATCAGGCCGTACACAAATTATTTTTATCTTTGTTAAAATGAATTACTATTCAATGTCTGTCTTAAACGCCAAAAGGCATTTTACTATTCTTGGAGGTGGTCTTAGAATGTTGGTAAAACCATAATGATCTACCTATTAATAACATAATGACCTACCTATTAATAACATAATGATCTACCTATTAATAACATAATGACCTACCTATTAATAACATAATGACCTACCTATTAATAACATAATGATCTACCTATTAATAACATAATGACCTACCTATTAATAACATAATGACCTACCTATTAATAACATAATGACCTACCTATTAGTAACATAATGACCTACCTATTAATAACATAATGACCTACATATTAATAACATAATGACCTACCTATTAATAACATAATGACCTACATATTAATAACATAAGGACCTACCTATTAATAACATAATGACCTACCTATTAATAACATAATGACCTACATATTAATAACATAATGACCTACATATTAATAACATAAGGACCTACCTATTAATAACATAATGACCTACATATTAATAACATAAGGACCTACCTATTAATAGCATAATGACCTACCTATTAATAACATAATGACCTACATATTAATAACATAATAACCTACCTATTAATAACATAAGGACCTACCTATTAATAATATAATGACCTACCTATTAATAACATAAGGACCTACCTATTAATAACATAATGACCTACCTGTTAATAACATAGTGATCTACTTATTAATAACATAATGACCTACCTATTAATAACACAATGACCTACCTATTAACATAACATAACCATGCTTCACCGTAGAGATGGTACTGGCCAGGTGATGAGCGGTGCCTGGTTTCCTCCAAATGTGACACTTGGCATTCAAACCAAAGAGTTCAATCTGATTTTCATCAGATCAGAGAATCTTGTTTCTCATGGTCTGAGAGTCTTCAGGTGCCTTTTGTCAAACTTCAATTGGGCTGTCATGTACCTTTTACTGAGTGGCTTCCGTCTGGCCACTCTACCATAAAGGCCTGATTGGTGGAATACTGCAGAGATGGTTGTCCTTCTGGAAGGTTTTCCCATCTCCACAGAGGAACTCTAGAGCTCTGTCAGAGTGACCATCGGGTTCTTGTTCACCTGGCACCCCTGGGAAGTGCATAGGATTTTTAATGCAATGTGACAATTACATGGACCACAACCCTGGTAATTTCACCTCAGATAAGGACCGAGTGGACTTCCGCGCCCTGGCAGCCGGTAGCGGTTGGAGCGACGCTGCTCTCCTGACAGTATTTAGAAGAGGATTGAATTGGGAGCTACAGGCGGAGCTGGCCTGTCGTGGAGACCTAACAGATCTAGGGGAGTATATCCGAATGGCCATTTCAATCGACAACCTTCTAGCCGACCGATGGAGGACTCAATCAGCACTGAGTTTTCGAACCCCATCACTCGGCCTACCACCAAGCCCTCCCAGCCCCCCTGAACCCATGCAATTGGGTCGCGCTCCCCTGTCATCTGCGGAGAGACAACGAAGACGGCAGGAACGACTATGCCTCTATTGTGGAGCAGGAGACCACTTGTTGAACCGCTGTCCTATTCGTCCTCCTCGAAGGGAGAAGAACTACCCTGGCGCTTCACATCAGGTAGGCGTGTCTCAGTTTTTAAATGTCACGCAAAAACAACTCGTTTTGCCTATTCTGCTGTCTGTTAATGGGATCGTTCGATCAGTTGATGGGCTAGACTGGTGCTGCCGGTAATTTCATTGATGAACATTTAGCCAAAGAACTCAACCTTGAATTGATCCCTGTTAATCCGCCTCTTAGAGTCCAATGCCTTAGACGGGCAGCCCCTCGGAACTGGTCTTATTACACACATGACACCGAAAATCAACCTCCAGACGGGAGTTTTGCACAAGGAATCTATATCCCTGTTAGTGTTTGTGTCTCCCAAGGAACCCCTTATCTTAGGTCACCCTTGGCTTTGTCTCCATGACCCCACCATCTCGTGGAAAGAAGGTGAACTCCTTTCCTGGTCCCAAACTTGTTTTAATCAGTGTATCAACGTCCCATGTAGAGCCACCTCTATCGAGGACTCCGCCTCTACCACCCCTGCAGACATTCCCACTGTGTATTCACAATTCCATAACGTCTTCAGTAAGGAAAAGGCCTCCGTACTACCACCACACCGCCCATGGGATTGCGCAATAGAGCTTAAATCAGGCACGTCACCTCGTAAAGGGCGAGTCTATCCTCTATCTCTGCCGGAAAGCGAAGCTATGGATAAATACATAGATGAGACTCTTAAAATGGGCTTCATACGCCCATCCACGTCCCCGGCGGCTTCCGGGTTTTTCTTTGTGGGAAAAAAAGATGGAGGACTCCGTCCATGCATAGATTATCGATCACTCAACGACATTACCATAAAAAAACGATTTCCCCTACCCCTGATTCCGGCTGCCCTAGAGCAAGTGGGAAAGGCCACAATCTACTCCAAACTAGATCTCAGGAGCGCCTACAATCTTGTCCGTATAAGAGAGGGGGACGAGTGGAAAACGGCCTTCATCACTGCTAGGGGGCATTATGAATATCTGGTCATGCCGAACGGTTTAACCAACGCCCCTTCAGTCTTCCAATCATTTATGAACGAGATCTTCAGTGACATGATTAACCGATTCCTCATCGTTTATATAGACGACATTCTCATTTACTCCTATTCCATGTCAGACCATATTCAGCACGTCAAACAAGTTTTACAGAGACAGAGACAGGATAACCACCTTTTTGTTAAAGCTGAAAAAAGTGCCTTCCACGTCACTACTGTCAACGTTTTAGGGTCCGTGCTCACACCAGGAGGAGTCAACATGGATGACAACAAGATTACGGCGGTAAAGAACTGGCCTAAACCCTCGACCGTTAAGGAATTACAACGCTTTCTGGGATTCGCCAATTACTACAGACGGTTTATCAGGAATTTCACCGCGGCTCCACTTTCCGCCCTCACCAGCCAGAAAACCCGTTCCCTTCAATGGACGGAGGCAGCCCACAAGTCCTTTGACGAATTGAAGCGTACCTTTACCTCAGCAACCATTCTCTGTCAACCCGATCCCACTCTCCCGTTTGTCTTAGAGGTCGACGCATCGGAGGTCGGAGTAGGGGCAATACTCTCCCAGCAGGTGGGAACACCACCTAAACAACGTACCTGTGCCTTCTTTTCTAAGAAGCTGTCACCCGCTGAGAGGAATTATGATGTAGGAAATCGGGAGCTCCTTGCCATCCTTTTCTGGTCCTAACTGACCACCGAAATGTATAATACCTTCGTAGTGCTAAGAGGTTGAATTCTCGACAAGCTCGTTGGGCCCTGTTCTTTACTCGGTTCCACTTTACCGTTACACACCTACCTGGGCGGAAGAATGTTAAGGCAGATGCTTTATCCCGCCAGTTCGACCCTCCTATGCGTTTTTTTTATTTTTTATTTCACCTTTATTTTACCAGGTAGGTCAGTTGAGAACAAGTTCTCATTTGCAACTGCGACCTGGCCAAGATAAAGCAAAGCAGTGCGACAAAAACAACAACACAGAGTTACACAGTAAACAAACATAGTCAAAAACACAATAGAAAATCTATATACAGATAGATAGATAGATAGATAGATAGATAGATAGATAGATAGATAGATAGATAGATAGATAGATAGATAGATAGATAGATAGATAGATAGATAGATAGATAGATAGATAGATAGATAGATAGATAGATAGATAGATAGATAGATAGATAGATAGATAGATAGATAGATAGATAGATAGATAGATAGATAGATAGATAGATAGATAGATAGATAGATAGATAGATAGATAGATAGGTACTTTATTGATCCCCCGGGGGGGAAATTTCATTATCAAGCAGCTACAACAAAAACACAGGGCAGGTGCAAAATGCCACAACGAAAGTACACAAAAGACAGATACATGGTACATGATACATAGAGCGGCAGTATGAAAAAGTATAGAAATACAGGATATCTGGAGTGCAAAAAAAAGCTATAAAAGGACATTGCGTAGTATGAGTGGTTGGCTGAATATGTACACTATACATTGGTGGATGTTGGATGGTTAACTATACTATACAGGTTGATGGCAGAGAAATACTTCAGTAGCTAATGCGTATGATATGAGCGAGGGTAATAATAGTTTACTTAATAGACAGAATGGGTAAATGAACAGGTAAGTGAAAATTTTGCATGGTTAAATTAGCTGTACAGTTAGGTATACAGTTATATTTACAGATAAGTGAATACTTGCATGTTTACACAAACTGTACAGGTAAATGACAGGAAGAGATACTTTAATAGCTAAATGTGTGTATGATATCATTGGGGTAATAATAGTAATTCCCTTAAAATACAGTCCTTAGTGCGCAGGGTTTAATTACAGACAACTGCACTTATTGCACATTTGATATACTAAAAGCAATGAGAAAAGGTGCAACTGGCAGGATACTAATATGCATTCCTGAGTGAATGCCTAGGTCCAATAATTACTTACAATATTGCATGTGATATAATATAACAACTGTACATGGGTATGTATATACAGACCTGTATGAATAAGTAGGTCCTGAGTGGATGAGTGCTGACGGAACAGAGTTACTCACGGATGGATGCATAATTGTTAAACTAGGTCCTAGCACCCCAACAGTTCCAGATCTATGTTGCCGACGGCACGGCACCCCGGTGAGGCATTATATAGTCTCATAGCCGCCGGCAGGAAGGACCTCCTGTGGCGCTCTCTGGCACACCGTGGTGGGATCAGTCTGTGACTGAAAGAGCTCCTCTGCGTCATAACCATAGCGTGCAGAGGGTGGGTGACGTTGTCCATGATGGCCAGCAGTTTGGCCAGGATCCGTCTCTCCGCCACCTCCTCTAGAGTGTCAAGGCTCATCCCCAGGACAGAGCTAGCCTTCCTGATCAGCTTATTTACCCGAGAAGCATCACCGGCTTTGATGTTTGCTCCCCAGCACACCACTGCAAAAAAGATGGCACTGGCCACCACAGACTGGTAGAAGGTATGCAGTAGTTTACTGCACACGTTGAAGGACCTGAGCCTCCTCAGAAAGTAGAGTCGGCTCTGGCCCTTTTTGTACAGGGCCCCGGTGTTACCAGCCCATTCCAGTCTGTTGTCCATATGGACCCCCAAGAACTTGTATGACTCAACCATTTCCACATCCATCCCCTTTATAGGGACTGCAGTCAGTTGTGCCTTGGTTCTCCTGAAGTCCACCACCATCTCCTTAGTTTTGCTGATGTTGAGCTGAAGGTGGTTCTGCTCACACCACAACACAAAGTCACTGATTGTGCTCCTGTACTCCTCCTCCTGCCCACCCCTGATGCACCCTACAATAGCAGAGTCATCCGAGAACTTCTGTAGGTGGCATGTTTCAGAGTTATATCTGAAGTCTGAGGTGTAGAGGGTGAACAGGAAGGGGGACAGGACCGTACCCTGTGGGGCCCCTGTGTTGCTAACTGCCCGTTCTGACACACAGCTCTGTAGTCGCACAAATTGTGGCCTACCGGTCAGGTAGTCCGTGACCCAGGAGACTAAGGGTGCTTCCACTTTCATCCTCCTCATCTTCTCACCCAGTAGCAGGGGCTGAATGGTATTGAAGGCACTGGAGAAGTCAAAAAACATGACCCTCACAGTGCAACCTGCGTTGTCCAGGTGAGAGTAGGCCCTCTGCAGAAGGTAGATGATTGCATCATCCACCCCGATGTTGCGCTGGTATGCAAACTGCAGGGGGTCCATTGATGAACACAGCAGGGGTCTGAGGTGAGCGAGGACTAACCTTTCCAGGGTCTTCATGATGTGGGATGTTAGCGCTACAGGTCTGAAGTCATTCAGGACAGTGGGGTGTGCCTTCTTGGGCACTGGGACGAGGCAGGATGTTTTCCACAGCACAGGGACCCTTTCTAGGCTCAGGCTAAGGTTGAAAAGACGCTGGAGTATTCCACACAGTTGGTCAGCACAGACCCTCAGCACCCTTGGGCTGATGCCATCGGGGCCCGCCGCTTTCCACTGGTGTAGTCTCTCCAGCTCTCTCTTCACTTGGTTGGTGGTGAAAGCCAGCCCAGGTAGGGAGGTGGGGGGAAGGGGGGTGTTGAGGATCAGTCCAGGGGGGGCAGGGGCGGAGGTGGAGTCACTGATTGTCTCAGCAGAGGTGCTGTGAGCAAAGTGGGGGTGGGATAGCCGTGAGGGTGTGTGGTCTGGGGAGCTGGAGGGGAGGTGGACAGGGCCAGTATCGAACCTGTTAAAAAATTGGTTCAACTCATTGGCTCTGTCCTGGGTCCCCTCCGTCTGCCCACTGTTTGACTTTTTGAAGCCAGTGATATTTCTCATACCCTTCCACACCTCTCTCACCTGGCTCTGCCTCAGCTTGTCCTCCATCTTCTCCTTATACACTCTCTTCCCCTCAGCAATCCGCAACTTCAGCTCCCTCTGGACGCATTTCAATTTGTCCTTGTCCTTCTCCTTGAAGGCCCTCTTCTTCTCATTCAGCAGGGCCTTCAGGTCGCTGGTGACCCAGGGTTTATTGTTTGGGAAACAGCGTACCTTCCTGGTGGGTACAGTGTTGTCTACACAAAAATTAATATAGTCTGTTATGCAGTCAGTGAGTCCATCGATGTCCTCCCCATGAGCCTCACAGAACACATCCCAGTCTGTTGTTTCAAAGCAGTCCTGTAGGGCCTCATTCGCCTCCGGGGACCATCTCCTAATAGTCCTGGTGGTTGCAGGCTGCTGTTGGACCATAGGCCTGTAGAGTGGGGTGAGGTGGACAAGGTTGTGATCCGATCTACCGAGGGGAGGGAGTGCAGTGGAGTTGTATGCATCCTTCACATTAGCATATAACAAGTCCAGAGTTTTATTATTCCTGGTTGGGCACTTCACGAACTGTTTGAACGTGGGCAACGTGGAAGAGAGAGATGCATGGTTAAAATCCCCCGAAATTGCAAAGAAAGCACTGGGATGCGCTGTCTGTAACCTCGCGATAACAGAGTGGATGACGTCACACGCTGCGTTTGCGTCAGCAGAGGGCGGGATGTAAACAATAACAGCAATGGCCGCCGTGAATTCCCTAGGTAGATAGTAGGGTCTCAGGCTAACGGCTAGCAGTTCAATGTCCGGGCTACAAAACTTTTCCTTAAGAGTAATATGGTTCGGATGACACCATCTGTTGTTAACTAATAAAGCCAGCCCACCACCCTTACTCTTACCGGAAGAGACGCGATCCCTGTCCGCTGTGATGGTCTGGAAACCGTCGATAGTGACGTTCTGTATGGGGATGTTATCGTTCAGCCAAGTCTCAGTAAAACACATTAGGCTAGCTTCCCGATAAATCCTTTGTCCACGAACAAGTCCCGCCAACTCATCCATCTTGTTATGTAGACACCTCACATTGCCCATAATAATAGATGGTATAGCCGGCTTGTACTTGAACCTCCTCCGCTTTGCCTTACATTTCAATCCCGCCCTGCATCCACGGCGTCGTCTTTTCAATTCGTCCGGAATATCAAACTTTTCCCCGGGGAGCAGCAGCGCTGCGTGGGCTAAATCCAGGAGCTGGGCTCTGCTGTAAACAATAACAGTTGACGACTCCTGTCGACGTTCAGCTGCGATAAAATCCATAAAATCCATAATCCTGAACTGTTATAGTTCGACTGTAGCAAAATAAAAAATAAAACTAAAGAAAATAGACGAAAGAAAACGAACTAAAACAACAATTAATGCACGAACAACGGAGTGCAAAATGTAGTGCAAAATGCAATAAGGTTAGGAGGTAGGACAATAAATAGACCATAGTGGTGATATAAATTACAGATTAGCATTAACACAGGGATGAAGGATGTGCAAATTATGATGTGCAAATAGAGATACTGGAGTGCAAGATTAGCGAAAAATAACAAAAATAAATATGGGGATGAGGTAGTAGTGTGGGCTATTTACAGAAGGGCTATGTACAGGTGCATTGATCGATAAGCAGCTTTGACAGCTGATGCTTAAAGTTAGTAAGGGAGATAGGAACCTCCAGCTTCAATGATTTTTGCAATTCGTTCCAGTCATTGGCAGCAGAGAACTGGAAGGAATGGCGGCCAAAGGAGGTGTTGGCTTTGGGGGTGACCAGTGAGATATACATGCTGGAGCGCATGCTACGGGTGGATGTTGCTATGGTGACCAGTGAGCTGAGATAGGGCGGGGATTTACCTAATAAAGACTTATAGATGACCTGGAGCCAGTGGGTTTGGCGACGAATATATAATGAAGGCCAGCCAACGAGAGCATACAGGTCGCAGTGGTGGGTAGTATATGGGGCTTTGGTAACAAAACGGATGGCAGTGTGATAGATTACATCCAATTTGCTGAGCAGAGTGTTGGAGGCTAATTTGTAAATGACATCGCCAAAATCAAGGATCGGTAGGATAGTCAGTTTTACAAGGGCATGTTTGGCAGCATGAGTGAAGGAGGCTTTGTTGCGAAATAGGAAGCCAATTCTGGATTTAATTTTGGATTGGAGATGGTTGATGTGAGTCTGGAAGTTGAGTTTACAGTCTAACCAGACGCCTAGGTATTTGTAGGTGTCCACGTAAGTCAGACCCGTCGAGAGTACACGGTACATGATACATAGAAAGGCAGTATGAAAAAGTATAGAAATACAAGATATCTGGAGTGCAAAAAAATAAAAGCTATATGAAAGACATAGCATAGTATGGGTGGTTGGCTGAATATAACACTATACATTGGTGGATGTTGGATGGTTAACTATACTATACAGGTCGATGGCAGAGAAATACTTCAGTAGCTAAAAATGCGTATGATATGAGCGAGGGTAATAATAGTTTACTTAATAGACAGACTGGGTAAATGAACAGGTAAGTGAAAATGTTGCATGGTTAAATTAGCTGTACAGTTAAGTATACAGTTATATTTACAGATACGTGAATACTTGCATGGTTACATAAACGGTACAGGTAAATGACAGGAAGAGATACTTTAATAGCTAAATGTGTGTATGATATCATTTGGGGTAATAATAGTAATTCCCTTAAAATAAAGTCCTTAGTGCGCAGGGTTTAATTACAGACAACTGCACGTATTGCACATTCGATATACTAAAAGCAATGAGAAAAGGTGCAATTGACAGGATACTAATATGCATTCCTGAGTGAATGCCTACGTAAGTTAGGTCCAAGAATTACTAGCAATATTGCACGTTATATGATATAACAACTGTACATGAGTATGTATATACAGACCTGTATGAATAAATAGGTCCTGAGTGAATGAGTTCTGACGGACCAGAGTTACTCACGGATGGATGCATAATTGTTAACCTAGGTCCTAGCACCCCAACAGTTCCAGATCTATGTTGCCGACGGCACGGCACCCCGGTGAGGCATTATATAGTCTAATAGCCGCCGGCAGGAAGGACCTCCTGTAGCGCTCTCTGGCACACCGTGGTGGGATCAGTCTGTGACTGAAAGTGCTCCTCTGCGTCATAACCATAGCGTGCAGAGGGTGGGTGACGTTGTCCATGATGGCCAGCAGTTTGGCCAGGATCCGTCTCTCCGCCACCTCCTCTAGAGTGTCAAGGCTCATCCCCAGGACAGAGCTAGCCTTCCTGATCAGCTTATTTACCCGAGAAGCATCACCGGCTTTGATGTTTGCTCCCCAGCACACCACTGCAAAAAAGATGGCACTGGCCACCACAGACTCGTAGAAGGTATGCAGTAGTTTACTGCACACATTGAAGGAAGTCCGGTGGGCAGGTGGGCAGTCCGGTGGGCAGGTGCGGGCAGCGTTCGATAGAAAAGCATGCATTTGGTTTTACTTGCATTTAAGAGCAGTTGGAGGCCACGGATGGAGTGTTGTATGGCATAGAAGCTTGTTTGAAGGTTAGTAAACACAGTGTCCAAAGAGGGGCCAGATGTATACAGAATGGTGTCGTCTGCGTAGAGATGGATCAGAGAGTCACCAGCAGTGAGAGCGACATCGTTGATGTATATAGAGAAAAGGGTTGGCCCAAGAATTGAACCCTGTGGCACCCTCATAGAAACTGCCAGAGGATCGGACAACAGGCCCTCCGATTTGACACACTGAACTCTGTCTGCGAAGTAGTTGGAGAACCAGGCAAGGCAGTCACTTGAGAAACCAAGGCTGTTGAGTCTGCCAATAAGAATGCGGTGATTGACAGAGTCGAAAGCCTTGGCCAGGTCGATGAAGACGGCTGCACAGTACTGTCTTTTATCGATGGCGATTATGATATCGTTCAGTACCTTGAGCGTAGCTGAGGTGCACCCATGACCAGCTTGGAAACCAGATTGCATAGCAGAGAAGGTACGGTGGGATTCGAAGTGGTCAGTTATCTGTTTGTTAACTTGGCTTTCGAAGACTTTAGAAAGGCAGGGCAGGATGGATATAGGTCTATAACAGTTTGGGTCTAGAGTGTCTCCCCCTTTGAAGAGGGGGATGACCGCGGCAGCTTTCCAATCTCTAGGGATCTCAGACGATACGAAAGAGAGGTTGAACAGGCTAGTGATAGGTGTTGCAAAAATTTTGGCCGATAATTTCAGAAAGAGAGGGTCCAGATTGTCTAGCCCAGCAGATTTGTAGGGGTCCAGATTTAGCATCTCTTTCAGAACATCAGCCGTCTGGATTTGGGTGAAGGAGAAGCGGGGGGGGCTTGGGCAAGTAGCTGCCGGGGGCACAGAGCTGTTGGCCGGGGTAGGGGTAGCCAGCTGGAAAGCATGGCCAGCCGTAGCAAAATTCTTATTGAAATTTTCGACAAATTGTGGATTTATCGGTGGTGACAGTGTTTCCGAGCCTCAAAGCAGTGGGCAACTGGGAGGAGATGCTCTTATTCTCCATGGACTTTACAGTGTCCCAGAGCTTTTTGGAGTTAGTACTACAGGAAGCAAATTTCTGTTTGAAAAAGCTGGCCTTTGCTTTTCTAACTGACTGTGTGTACTTGTTCCTAACTTCCCTGAATAGCTGCATATCGCGGGGGCTATTCGATGCAGTGCACCACAGGATGTTTTTGTGTTGGTCTAGTGCAGTCAAGTCTGGGGTGAACCAAGGGCTATATCTGTTCTTAGTTCTACGTTTTTTGAAAGGGGCATGCTTATTTAGGATGGTGAGGAATGCACTTTTAAAGAACAACCAGGCGTCCTCTACTGACGGGATGAGGTCAATATCCTTCCAGGATACCTGGGCCAGATCGAATAGAAAGGCCTGCTCGCAAAAGTGTTTTAGGGAGCGTTTGACAGTGATAAGGGGTGGTCGTTTGACCGCTGACCCATTGCGAACGCAGGCGATGAGGCAGTGATCGCTGAGATCCTGGTTGAAAACAGAGGAGGTGTATTTGGAGGGCAAGTTAGTCAGGATGATATCAATGATATCCATGTTTACGGATTTTGGGTTGTACCTAGTGGGTTTCTTGATAATTTGTGTGAGATTGAGGGCATCTATCTTAGATCTTAGTTTAAGTCACCTAACAATACAAACTCTGAAGATAGATTGGGGGCAATCAATTCACATATGGAGTCCAGGGCACAGCTGGGGGCTGAGGGGGTTCTGTAACAGGCGGCAACGGTGAGAGACTTATTTCTGGAAAGGTGGATTTTTAAGAGTATAAGCTCAAACTGTTTGGGCACAGACCTGGACAGTATGACAGAACTCTGCAGGTTATCTCTGCAGTAGATTGCAACTCCGCCACCTTTGGCAGTTCTATCTTGATGGGAAATATTGTAGTTGGGGATGGAAATTTCCGAATTTTTGGTGGCCTTCCTGAGCCAGGATTCAGACACAGCTAGGACATCCGGGTTGGCGGAGTGTGCTAAAGCGGTGAATAAATCAAACTTAGGGAGGAGGCTTCTAATGTTAACATGCATGAAACCAAGGCTTTTACGGTTACAGAAGTCAACAAATGAGAGCGCCTGGGGAATAGGTGTAATGCTGGGAGCTACAGGACCTGGGTTTACCTCAACATCACCAGAGGAACAAAGGAGGAGTAGGATTAGGGCACGGCTGAAGGCATTAAGAACTGGTCGTCTAGTGCGTTGGGTACAGAGAATAAAAGGAGCAGATTTCTGGGCGTGGTGGAATAGATTGAGGGCATAATGTATAGACAAGGGTATAGTAGGATGTGAGTTCAGTGGAGGTAATCCTAGGCGTTGGGTAATGAAGAGAGAGGTTGCATCTCTGGAGACACCAGTTAAGCCAGGTGAGGTCTCCGCATGTGTGGGGGGTGAGACAAAGGAGCTATCAGAGGCATGTTGAGCAGGACTGGGGGCTCTACAGTGAAATAAAACAATAATAGCTAACCTAAACAGCAAAAGACAAGGCATATTGAAATAAGAAAGGGGCATAAAAACAAACAGTTAATGAGGGGCAAAAAATAACAGTTAATTAAGAGGGCTAAGACAACGATGGGTAATGGCGATGAATGGACAAAAAGGGTCAGTTAGAGAAAATGTGATATGCTACACACAGGACCTGGGGCCTGGTAGTTAAACAGAATTAAATACCATATAATCAAACAGTCCTGCAGGCATCAGCTGTGAAGCTGATGCGTCCGCCTGTTCCGAAAACCATTCTGCCTCCCTCCTGTGTGGTGGGTCCCATCCGCTGGGAACTTCAGTCAGCCATTCAAGATGCTCTTCTCTCTGACCCTGCACCCCCCGAGGTGCCTATAGGGAAAAGCTACGTGCCAGCAACTATGAGACCCCAACTCATGCAATGGACTCACACCTCTCTGGGATCTGGCCATCCGGGTGTTACTAAGACCGTGGAATTAATTTCCCGTAAATACTGGTGGTCCTCACTTGTGTCAGACGTCCGAGACTATGTTCTCTCATGCCCTAAATGTGCTCAGTCTTAAAGCCGTCACCAGTTACCTGCGGGGGAGCTACAATCTCTACCAACACCCAACAGACCATGGTCCCATATATCTGTAGATTTTTCTAAAATGTGCCGTCTTGTGCCCTTACCTTGCCTACCAACTGCCCTGGAATTAGCAGAATGCATGTTTCAACAGGTGTTCCGTCTATACGGTATCCCAGAGGATATAATATCGGACAGGGGTTCTCAGTTCATATCCCGAGTGTGGCGGGCCTTCTGCAAGAGACTGGGAGTTACCATCAGCCTTTCTTCCGGGTACCATCCTGAAACCAACGGACAGACAGAGCGCCTCAATCAGGAAATAGAATGGTATCTGCGCCAACACTGCTCTTCTGCGCCTCATGACTGGAGCAAGTACATACATTGGGCCGAGTACGCACAGAATTTGCTCATTCATTCTTCTCTCCGTCTTACCCCTTTCCAGTGCGTGCTGTGGGAAACTGCTCACCGGCATTTACATCAAGCCTCCCGCTCTCAGAAGCGTTTTGCCGATCGACGTCGTCGGTCCGCTCCTCTAATGCACCCTGGACAGCGAGTGTGGCTATCTACGAGGGATCTTAAACTCCGTCTCCCCTGCAAAAAGCTGATGCCACGCTTCATAGGCCCGTTCAATATCAGCCATCGTCTCAACCCTGTCACCTATAGACTTCAATTACCCTGTCATTATCGGATCTCATCATCCTTCCATGTGTCCTTGTTGAAGCCAGTGAGGTTTAGCCCTCTACATCCCCTGGTTGACCGTCATAGAGTGCCTCCGCCCATAGACGTCGGTGGCGAACCGGCATATGCCGTCCATGCCATCATTGACTCCAAGCGCCGTGGTGGCTGTATCCACTACCTAGTGGATTGGGAAGGGTACGGGCCTGAAGACAGGTCCTGGGTCCCTGACCGGGACATTCTGGGTCCTGCCATGATTCTGGCTTATCATCATGACCACCCTGACCGTCCCGCCCCTCGACCACGGGCTCGCCCGCCTGCCCGCTCCGCTGGACACCGGAGTAACCCAGTTTCCCGTCCTGTCTCCACTCGGCCGTCCTGGTCGTCGGGAGCCTCCCGTGGGGGGGGGGGGGGGGGGGGGGGGGGTTACTGTGAGGTTTTGCTGTCTGCATCCTTTCTGATTGCTTTTGTTTTTTTCATTCCATTCCCGATTCTGGTTTTCGTTCTTTCCTTTACTAGTTCCACCTGGCCCTAGCACACCTGCTTCTCATCACCAACCTATTTGGTTCAGTCGTCAGTCCCTGTTTCCCTGTGAGGTATTGTTTGCTGTCCTGACATACATCCTGGTTTCAGGATGTTATAGCAGCTTCATATTAACGCCCATGATTTTGGAATGAGATGTTGGACGAGCAGGTGTCATGTAGTGTTGAGGCAGAAGAAATACATTAAGACCTCAGTGTGTCTGATGCTCATATTCATTCTGATCTAAAAGGGAAAAGTGATCCTGGACTCTGAGACTCTTTGTGTATATGGTCCCATATCTAGGCCTCTGTTCAGTCTGTATAGCTGAAGTTCAGCGTTACAGCGTGATTTAAATTTAACATCAATGTTAAATTTAGCGGAGACTGCATTCACGGTAAACATTGCATATGTCGTCTCATTCGGAAATGACCGGTACATTTCTAACGCTTCAGTGATCCATATCTTTATGTTAAATATGATAGAGGCTCTTAAGACCAAGAAAATTATTATGAGGAAACTGTTCGTTGTGTTTGAAAGATTTCCTTATTGTTGAGTTATTCTATGTCACAACATATATATCACACAGAGAAACAATATCCATGTAGGATGGTACAATTTCCAGACCAGTGTGTTGGAGGTTTCCATTCCAAAATGTCTAGAGTGACCATCAGTTCAGACTGCAGATTCCATGGCCTTTGTCTGGATGTTTCATTGACTAAAGATTCAATCCTACTAGTGCAGTGAAGTGAACCACTAAATACATTATATATCAACACTATATATAAAGGATGTTCCCTTGGAATAGGCTGGTTAGAAGACACCCCATGGGAATAGGGCACCATTTGGGAAATGTAATATGAGCATGGCCTTATTTCTATTACAGCATAGTGGATGACTGTCATTCATATTCCATTCACTCAGTTCAATGTAACAGTGATAGGTTTAGGATACTACATGATACTATAATGTTCCCTATACCCATCATGAGGTTCCTACAACCTAGACTATGAACACAAGTTTACAACGTAGGTGCACAGGTCGAGAGAAAAGTTAGAGTAATCAAGATGACTGACAGTGACCTATTCAGTACCGCCTTACCTCAATCGAGAAGATCTAAGGTATAATAATTATAGTTGCAAACAAGAGTTTCTATTCAGGTATGTTTATCCATGTTTTAAGGATAATTCAGCTATTTGATTTTGAATGTTAAGATCACTTGAGGTATGAAAATAAATGTATTTGGCCTTATTGCTATTAGCCATGAATAACAGATTCACTACATGGAACAACAGGTAGTCCTTACTGCTATTAGACCATACAAACACATTGAATAACAGATTCACTACATGGAACAACAGGTAGTCCTTACTGCTATTAGCCCATACAAACACATTGAATAACAGATTCACTACATGGAACAACAGATAGTCCTTACTGCTATTAGCCCATACAAACACATTGAATAACAGATTCACTACATGGAACACAGATAGTCCTTACTGCTATTAGCCCATACAAACACATTGAATAACAGATTCACTACATGGAACAACAGGTAGTCCTTACTGCTATTAGCCCATACAAACACATTGAATAACAGATTCACTACATGGAACAACAGATAGTCCTTACTGCTATTAGACCATACAAACACATTGAATAACAGATTCACTACATGGAACAACAGATAGTCCTTACTGCTATTAGACCATACAAACACATTGAACAACAGATTCACTACATGTATTAAACCCCTTATTTTACATGTATTAAACTCCTTACTTTACATGTATTAAACCCCTTATTTTACATGTATTAAACCCCTTTTTTTGCATATATTAAACCCCTTATTTTTTTCATAAAACAGTCTCCATATATAGAGTACTTACACAATTTTTTTTGACTGTTACCAGGGGACCATCCTAGTAAAACAACCGACATGCACGTCTTCGTGAGAGTCTCTCTGTTTGGACGCTACAGACAGAAGTTGGCAGATCGACTGCACCAACTACAGATGAGTCCCAAGACGCTTGTGGGGGTCGTCTCTGTCAACTTTCACTGCAGATGTGGCAATGTTACATAGGCGGATACGGTGGATTGAGAAGCATCAAATGCAAAAAACAGATCTCTCTAGCTTAAACTACGATTTTTACGGTGTTTTTTTTTTATGCTAAACGTTTTTCAATCGTCTGAATGAATACACCCTTGATCATACGCAAGCACAGGTGACTTTCATAGCCACATACAAACAGCATGATCACATAATTCCTTCTCGTATCTACGCACTCTCCTCCTCTCAGCTTTCTGTGACCAGGCGAAAAAACATTTGGAAGCCAAAACTTAATATCATAACCGCTAACCGCTACACACAGCCTACATCGTTGTCACCATACTAGATAACGTCAGTCGACATAGCTATTAGAACTAACATATTAGTGAACCTGCTACAATCATGAAGTACAGTCAGCAAGCAGTTTAGCAGTTACACCGGTGTATTTTAATCAATTATTTGGTGACATATGAATATATTTAATATAGTTTTATCTAAAAAGGATAACTTTTTTAATGTTTCACTATTTTATTTTAACAAAATTCACTGAGGAGGATGGTCCCCAGCCTCCAAACACCGCCCACACACAAACTGAAACATCCTTTGTTGAGCAACAGTCCCCAGAATCAGAGCCTCCTGTATCTTCAACCTCTCCTCATGCTCCCTTGGTCTATAAACATCATTATCAGCCTCAAATTGGCTTGGAAGGAATAATAGAAATGTCTATTGCGTCTGAAAGCATTAGTGCATGTCTGTCCAAGCCCACTCCTCTGCTCCCCTGGGAATAAATTATGAAGGTGCACCCTTGGTTAATTTTTCTAAAAGCTATCAGCCAAGAGGGTAAAAGTAGAAATGGACCTTTTCACTGCTTTAAATATACACAAGATATTACTAATAGGGTGGTGGGGAGGCCAAATGAGCATGTGTGTGTGTGTGTGTGTGCGTGCGTGCGTGCGTGCGTGCGTGCGTGCGTGCGTGCGTGCGTGTTTGTGTGTGTTTGACTGTCATTGTCAGCATTATCAGAGATCTTCTCTTTGCCTGCCACCTGTTCCTGTTCTCCTCTGTTCTGTTCCCTACTGGTCCTCCATTTAATACTTACCATGTCTTAACCACATGTCAGATGAGATGTCTGACATCCCCGTCACAGTCAGTCTGTTCAATTTGGTCATAAAGGTCATTACTATTAACTTTGATTGGTAAACTGTAAAACAATATACATATTTTAAATCAGCAAGCTTTGAGATTTTATATGAGAAAATGTCTGTGCTTATAGGTATTATTTTATTAAGGTTGTACATGAGGTATGATGTTCGAGTGGGTGATATTTGAACGTGGGTTTGGTGAGATCGATCTAGTGATTACCTCACAATAAATTAAGGGTTATGGCCGTACACCTTAGATCTGCTCCATTGTGATGTTTCAACTGATGCCTCCCACCAGAGGATTTGTGTTGCCGTGGTTCCCTGGATGCTATCTCTGTGAACATTGTGAGCTTCCTAATACCGCAATGACTTTCAGGTGAATCACACTGAACCACCACAGTCAACAACTGCCCTAGAGAGACAGTTATGGCAGCCTGATAAGTATGCCTGACCTCAGTGAGCTACTCCGTTGGTTACGAGTTGGTTGATTATGAGTCGTGGGCCAAGTTCAAGCTTGGAAAATAAAGAATGTTCTGGGGAGAACGACAAGAACTGATTATGATTGGATGTATGAGGGTCAATCAATGTAAGTAAAATATCACTAAATAATGAATATATATGTACATAGAGAAGATAGCACCATGTAATTGGATGACAGCTTAAGTTATTTATTGTATCAATCCTTTATCTAGAGTTTAAGGTTTTGTGTTACTAAATGTTGACTGTTTAATTCCTCTGTCTACTTTTCTGTCTACTGCTGGCAGCACTTAAATCACTAACTCACATTCTGGGTATGGGTAAATGGACTGATTCTGATTTAACCAGGGAAGTCACATTCTGGGTATGGGTAAATGGACTGATTCTGATTTAACCAGGAAGTCAGATTGAGTTTGAGCCCTGGTCAGTAAAAGGATCAAACGATCAGAAAGTGTTAGTTCATAGCTCGCTTCACTAAGCCAAGCATTAGGAGTTGATCTCAGGTGTTAGTTCATAGCTCGCTTCGCTAAACCACGGCATTAGGAGTTGATCTCAGGTGAAAGATTTAGAAAACTGTGAATACCTTCATAAATGTTGAGTTGTCAATGGAAATATTGGTGCTTGGTCAGTAGCCTGGGATTACGCTATAGGTGCCTGATCTGTCTGATCTAAAACTAATATCCAAGGGGAACCCCTTTGGGACTCTACCTTTCTACTTACTGCAATCTCCCTGCGGCCGTGCTGTTGATGCTGGCCTGGCCTTTCCACTAGAGTTGAGAGTCACCCAAGTGACTGGTGTTGTGGGAGGCAGATGGACGGATGGACAGACACAGGGCTCTTTAGGCGTCTTGTGCCACACACTGAAAAGTTGAAGTGTGGGTGTTTCAGCACGCAGCCTGGTTCCCTATGGAACCGCATGGCGGGACTCTTGGGCCCTTCCAAGGCTCTTAGCATTCTCTTTTCACACACGCTCCGCTGACAAGTAACACTTGGAGTGTCCTCCTCATAGACACATTCCATCCAAAGAGTCTCATCTTGAGTTTAGCAACATCTCTCTCTCTCACTCTGTCAATGTCTATCTGTCTCTATCTTAACTGCTTCTCTCTACGATGGTTTCTCCATGCTTCCCTGAGGACGTATCTGCTTCTCTCTACGATGGTTTCTCCATGCTTCCCTGAGGACGTATCTGCTTCTCTCTACGATGGTTTCTTCATGCTTCCCTGAGGACATATCTGCTTCTCTCTAAGATGGTTTTATCCATGGTTTTTCAAAGTAAACCATTCTGTTACCTAAAGTGTTTTGGCCTATCAAAAGACCTTACGCTCTGACTTAAATATGCACTTATCTTATCCTGCTGACACAGTTTCTGTTGTGTGCCTTGGCCTTCTGTCGCTGTCTCTGTCTGTGGCTTTCCATCCACAACCAGTGTTGGGCTTTTGGGAGTCAGGCGCCGGACCGTTGGGACGACCCAGTCCCCATGCTCATTTTCCCCCACAATTCAATGTGGTCTCATCCAGAGGCCCGAGCTCTGTTCCCTCAGCCATAGTTCCAGGTACAGTGCTGCTTTTGTTCCTGACCTCATAGAGCTGAATACAGTCAGACAGCCAGACAGGCTGAATACAGTCAGGCAGCCAGACAGGCTGGTCTTCAATCAGGCCCTTTGTCCTGCCTCTCAGTCTCCCCATCACAGGCCCCTTACACTGGAGAAAAGTCCCCATCACAGTCCCCTTACACAGGAGAACAGTCCCCATCACAAGCCCCTTACACTGGAAAATAGTCCCCAACACAGGCCCCTTACACTGGAGAAAAGTCCCCATCACAGTCCCCTTACACAGGAGAACAGTCCCCATCACAAGCCCCTTACACTGGAAAATAGTCCCCAACACAGTCCCCTTACACTGGAGAATAGTCCCCATCGGAGTCTCCTTGAACAGCAGAATAGTCCCCATCACAGGCCCCTTACACTGGAGAATAGTCCCCAGCACAGTCCCCTTACACTGGATAATAGTCCCCATCACAGTCCCCTTACACAGGAGAACAGTCCCCATCACACTCCCCTTACACTGGAGAATAGTCCCCATCACAGTCCCCTTACACAGGAGAATAGTCCCCATCACACACCCCTTACACTGGAGAATTGTCCCCATCACAGGCCTCGTACACTGGAGAATAGGCTCCAGTGCAAGCCCCTTACACTGGAGAATAGTCCCCAGCACAGTCCCCTTACACTGGATAATAGTCCCCATCACAGTCCCCTTACACTGGAGAATAGTCCCCATCACAGTCCCCTTACACTTGAGATTACTCCCCATCACAGTCCCCTTACACTGGAGAATAGTATCCATCAGAGTCCCCTTACACTGGAGAATAGTCCCCATCACAGGCCCCTTACACTGGAGAACAGTCCGCATCACAGTCCCCTTAATGTGGAGAATAGTCCTCATCACAGGCCCCTTACACTGGAGAATAGTCCCCATCACAGTCCCCTTCAAGTGGAGAATAGTCCGCATAACAGTCCCCTTAATGTGGAGAATTGTCCCCATCACAGTCCCCTTAATGTGGAGAATAGTCCGCATCACAGTCCCCTTAATGTGGAGAATAGTCCTCATCACAGGCCCCTTACACTGGAGAATAGTCCCCATCAGAGTCCCCTTACACTGGAGAATAGTCCCCATCAGAGTCCCCTTACACTGGAGAAAAGTCCCCAATACAGTCCCCTTACAATAGGGAACAGTCCCCATCACAGTGCCCTTACACTGGAGAATAGTCCCCATCAGAGTCTCCTTCCACAGCAGAATAGTCCCCATCACAAGCCCCTTACACTGGAGAATAGTCCCCAGCACAGTCCCCTTACACTGGAGAATACTCCCCATCACAGGTTCCTTACACAGGAGAAAAGTTCATATCACAGTCCCCTTACACTTGAGAATAGTCCCCATCACAGTCCCCTTACACTGGAGAATAGTCCCCCTCCCAGTCCCCTTACACTGGAGAATAGTCCCCATTTCAGTCACTTTGACAGGATAATAGTCCCATGACAGACCCCTTACACAGAGGTATAGTCCTCATCACAGGTCCTTTACAACTGAGGAATTGTCCCCTTGAGAGTCCCCTTTAGACAGGAGAATAGTCCCCATCACTGTCCCCTTTACACAGGGGAATAGTCCCTATCACAGTCCCTTTACACTGAAGAACAGTCTCCATCACTGTCTCCTTTACACAGGGGAATAGTCCCTATCACAGTCCCTTTACACTGAAGAACAGTCCCCATCACAGTCCCCTTACACTGGAGAATAGTCCCCATCACAGTCCCCTTACACTTGAGATTACTCCCCATCACAGTCCCCTTACACTGGAGAACAGTATCCATCAGAGTCCCCTTACACTGGAGAATAGTCCCCATCACAGGCCCCTTACACTGGAGAACAGTCCCATTTAGAGTCCCTTTACACTGGAGAATAGTCCCATTTAGAGTCCCTTTACACTGGAGAATAGTCCCAATCACATGGCCCTTTAAACTGGAGAATTGTCCCCATCACAGGCCCCTTACACTGGAGAATAGTCCCCATCACAGTCCCCTTCAAGTGGAGAATAGTCCGCATAACAGTCCCCTTAATGTGGAGAATTGTCCCCATCACAGTCCCCTTAATGTGGAGAATAGTCCGCATCACAGTCCCCTTAATGTGGAGAATAGTCCTCATCACAGGCCCCTTACACTGGAGAATAGTCCCCATCACAGTCCCCTTCAAGTGGAGAATAGTCCGCATAACAGTCCCCTTAATGTGGAGAATTGTCCCCATCACAGTCCCCTTAATGTGGAGAATAGTCCGCATCACAGTCCCCTTAATGTGGAGAATAGTCCTCATCACAGGCCCCTTACACTGGAGAATAGTCCCCATCAGAGTCCCCTTACACTGGAGAATAGTCCCCATCAGAGTCCCCTTACACTGGAGAAAAGTCCCCAATACAGTCCCCTTACAATAGGGAACAGTCCCCATCACAGTGCCCTTACACTGGAGAATAGTCCCCATCAGAGTCTCCTTCCACAGCAGAATAGTCCCCATCACAAGCCCCTTACACTGGAGAATAGTCCCCAGCACAGTCCCCTTACACTGGAGAATACTCCCCATCACAGGTTCCTTACACAGGAGAATAGTTCATATCACAGTCCCCTTACACTTGAGAATAGTCCCCATCACAGTCCCCTTACACTGGAGAATAGTCCCCCTCCCAGTCCCCTTACACTGGAGAATAGTCCCCATTTCAGTCACTTTGACAGGATAATAGTCCCATGACAGACCCCTTACACAGAGGTATAGTCCTCATCACAGGTCCTTTACAACTGAGGAATTGTCCCCTTGAGAGTCCCCTTTAGACAGGAGAATAGTCCCCATCACTGTCCCCTTTACACAGGGGAATAGTCCCTATCACAGTCCCTTTACACTGAAGAACAGTCTCCATCACTGTCTCCTTTACACAGGGGAATAGTCCCTATCACAGTCCCTTTACACTGAAGAACAGTCCCCATCACAGTCCCCTTAGACAGGATTATAGTCCCTATCACAGTCCCTTTACACTGAAGAACAGTCTCCATCACTGTCTCCTTTACACAGGGGAATAGTCCCTATCACAGTCCCTTTACACTGAAGAACAGTCCCCATCACAGTCCCCTTAGACAGGATTATAGTCCCTATCACAGTCCCTTTACACTGAAGAACAGTCCCCATCACAGTCCCCTTAGACAGGATTATAGTCCCCATCACAGACTCCTAAGACAGGAGAATAGTCCACATCAAAGTCCCCTTACACTGGAGAATAGTCCCTATCATAGTCATTTTACACAGAAGATTAGACTCCATCCCTTAGACAAGATAATAGTCCCCATCACAGACTTTTTAGGCAGGAGTATAGCCCCCATCACAATCCCCTTAGACAGGAGAATAGTCCTTATTGTAGTCCCCTTAGGCCCAAGAATAGTCCCCATCACAGTCCCCTTAGACAGGAGAATAGTCCTCATCGCAGTCCCCTTAGACAGAAGAATAGTCCTCATTGCAGTCCCCTTAGACAGGATAATAGTCCTCATCACAGTCCCTTTAGACAGCAGAATAGTCCTCATCACAGTCCCCTTAGACAGAATAATAGTCCTCATCACAGTCCCCTTAGACAGGTGAATAGTTCTCATCACAATCCCCTTAGACATAATAATAGTCCTCATCTCAGTCCTCTTAGACAGAATAATAGTCCTCATCACAGTCCCCTTAGACAGAATAATAGTCTTCATCACAGTCCTCTTAGACAGAATAATAGTCCTCATCACAGTCCTCTTAGACAGAATAATAGTCCTCATCACAGTCCCCTTAGACAGAATTATAGTCCTCATCACAGTCCCCTTAGACAGAATAATAGTCCTCATCACAGTCCCCTTAGACAGAATAATAGTCCTCATCACAGTCCCCTTAGACAGAATAATAGTCCTCATCACAGTCCCCTTAGACAGAATTATAGTCCTCATCACAGTCCCCTTAGACAGAATAATAGTCCTCATCACAGTCCCCTTAGACAGAATAATAGTCCTCATCACAGTCCCCTTAGACAGAATAATAGTCCTCATCACAGTCCTCTTAGACAGAATAATAGTCCTCATCACAGTCCCTTTAGACAGAATAATAGTCCTCATCACACTCCCCTTAGACAGGAGAATAGTCCTCATCGCAGTCTCCCTAGACAGAAGAATAGTCCTCATTGCAGTCCCCTTAGACATGAGAATAGTCCTCATCACAATCCCCTTAGACAGAATAATAGTCCTCATCACAGTCCCCTTAGACAGGAGAATAGTCCTCATCGCAGTCCCTTTAGATAGAAGAATTGTCCTCATCGCAGTCCCCTTAGACAGAAGAATAGTCCTCATCGCAGTCCCCTTAGACAGAATAATAGTCCTCATCACAGTCCTCTTAGACAGAATAATAGTCCTCATCACAGTCCCCTTAGACAGGAGAATAGTCCTCATCACAGTCCCCTTAGACAGAAGAATAGTCCTCATCGCAGTCCCCTTAGACAGAAGAATAGTCCTCATCACAGTCCCCTTATACAGAATAATAGTCCTCATCACAGTCCCCTTAGACAGGTGAATAGTTCTCATCACAGTCCCCTTAGACAGGAGAATAGTCCTCATCGCAGTCCCCCTAGACAGAAGAATAGTCCTCATCACAGTCCCCTTAGACATGAGAATAGTCCTCATCGCAGTCCCCTTAGACAGAATAATAGTCCTCATCACAGTCCTCTTAGACAGAATAAAAGTCCTCATCACAGTCCTCTTAGACAGAATAATAGTCCTCATCGCAGTCCCCTTAGACAGAATAATAGTCCTCATCACAGTCCTCTTAGACAGAATAATAGTCCTCTTCACAGTCCTCTTAGTCAGAATAATAGTCCTCATCACAGTCCCCTTAGACAGAATAATAGTCCTCATCACAGTCCCCTTAGACAGAATAATAGTCCTCATCACAGTCCCCTTAGACAGAATAATAGTCCTCATCACAGTCCCCTTAGACAGAATAATAGTCCTCATCACAGTCCCCTTAGACTGAATAATAGTCCTCATCACAGTCCCCTTAGACAGAATAATAGTCCTCATCACAGTCCTCTTAGACAGAATAATAGTCCTCATCACAGTCCCCTTAGACAGAATAATAGTCCTCATCACAGTCCCCTTAGACAGAATAATAGTCCTCATCACAGTCCTCTTAGACAGAATAATAGTCCTCATCACAGTCCCCTTAGACAGAATAATAGTCCTCATCACAGTCCTCTTAGACAGAATAATAGTCCTCATCACAGTCCCCTTAGACAGAATAATAGTCCTCATCACAGTCCACTTAGACAGAATAATAGTCCTCATCACAGTCCTCTTAGACAGAATAATAGTCCTCATCACAGTCCTCTTAGACAGAATAATAGTCCTCATCACAGTCCCCTTAGATAGAATAATAGTCCTCATCACAGTCCTCTTAGACAGGAGAATCGTTTTTTAGTTTTTAACTTTTATTTAACTAGTCAAGTCAGTTAAGAACAAATTCTTATTTACAATGACGGCCTACCAAAAGGCAAAAGACCTCCTGCAGGGACGGGGGATTAAAAATAAAAATAAATATAGGACCAAACACACATCACTACAAGAGAGACAAAACAACACTATATAAAGAGACAACAACACAGCATGGCAGCAACACATGACAACACAGCATGGCAGCAACACATGACAACACAGCATGGTAGCAACACATGACAACACAGCATGGCAGCAACACATGACAACACAGCATGGCAGCAACACATGACAACACAGCATGGCAGCAACACATGACAACACAGCATGGCAGCAACATATGACAACACAGCATGGCAGCAACACATGACAACACAGCATGGCAGCAACACATGACAACACAGCATGGCAGCAACACATGACAACACAGCATGGTAGCAACACATGACAACACAGCATGGCAGCAACACATGACAACACAGCATGGTAGCAACACATGACAACACAGCATGGTAGCAACACATGAAAACACAGCATGGCAGCAACACATGACAACACAGCATGGTAGACACATGACAACACAGCATGGCAGCAACACATGACAACACAGCATGGTAGCAACACATGACAACACAGCATGGTAGCAACACATGAAAACACAGCATGGCAGCAACACATGACAACACAGCATGGCAGCAACACATGACAACACAGCATGGTAGCAACACATGACAACACAGCATGGTAGCAACACATGAAAACACAGCATGGCAGCAACACATGACAACACAGCATGGTAGACACATGACAACACAGCATGGCAGCAACACATGACAACACAGCATGGTAGCAACACATGACAACACAGCATGGTAGCAACACATGAAAACACAGCATGGCAGCAACACATGACAACACAGCATGGTAGCAACACATGACAACACAGCATGGCAGCAACACATGACAACACAGCATGGTAGCAACACATGACAACACAGCATGGTAGCAACACATGACAACACAGCATGGCAGCAACACATGACAACACAGCAAATAATGTCTCCCACAACAAAATGGTTCATTTTCAATGCAAATAGATAGATAGATAGATAGATAGATAGATAGATAGATAGATAGATAGATAGATAGATAGATAGATAGATAGATAGATAGATAGATAGATAGATAGATAGATAGATAGATAGATAGATAGATAGATAGATAGATAGATACTTTATTGATCCCCCGGGGGGGAAATTTCATTGTCAAGCAGCTACAACAAAACACAGGGCAGGTGCAAAATGCCACAACGAAAGTACACAAAAGACAGATACACGGTACATGATACATAGAGCGGCAGTATGAAAAAGTATAGAAATACACGATATATGGAGTGCAAAAAAAAAAAAGCTATAAAAGACATTGCATAGTATGGGTGGTTGGCTGAATATGTACACTATACATTGGTGGATGTTGGATGGTTAACTATACTATACAGGTTGATGGCAGAGAAATACTTCAGTAGCTAAAAATGCGTATGATATGAGCGAGGGTAATAATAGTTTACTTAATAGACAGACTGGGTAAATGAACAGGTAAGAGAACATTTTGCATGGTTAAATTAGCTGTACAGTTAGGTATACAGTTATATTTACAGATAAGTGAATACTTGCGTGGTTACACAAACTGTACAGGTAAATGACAGGAAGAGATACTTTAATAGCTAAATGTGTGTATGATATCATTTGGGGTAATAATAGTAATTCCCTTAAAATACAGTCCATAGTGCGCAGGGTTTAATTACAGACAACCGCATGTATTGCACATTTGATATACTAAAAGCAATGAGAGAAGGTGCAACTGGCAGGATACTAATATGCATTCCTGAGTGAATGCCTACGTGGGTTAAGTCCAATAATTACTTACAATATTGCATGTGATATGATATAACAACTGTACATGAGTATGTATATACAGACCTGTATGAATAAATAGGTCCTGAGTGGATGAGTGCTGACGGACCAGAGTTACTCACGGATGGATGCATAATTGTTAAACTAGGTCCTAGCACCCCAACAGTTCCAGATCTATGTTGCCGACGGCACGGCACCCCGAGGAGGCATTATATAGTCTAATAGCCGCCGGCAGGAAGGACCTCCTGTAGCGCTCTCTGGCACACCGTGGTGGGATCAGTCTGTGACTGAAAGTGCTCCTCTGCGTCATAACCATAGCGTGCAGAGGGTGCGTGACGTTGTCCATGATGGCCAGCAGTTTGGCCAGGATCCGTCTCTCCACCACCTCCTCTAGAGTGTCAAGGCTCATCCCCAGGACAGAGCTAGCCTTCCTGATCAGCTTATTTACCCGAGAAGCATCACCGGCTTTGATGTTTGCTCCCCAGCACACCACTGCAAAAAAGATGGCACTGGCCACCACAGACTGGTAGAAGGTATGCAGTAGTTTACTGCACACGTTGAAGGACCTAAGCCTCCTCAGAAAGTAGAGTCGGCTCTGGCCCTTTTTGTACAGGGCCCCGGTGTTACCGGCCCATTCCAGCCTGTTGTCTAAATGGACTCCCAGGAACTTGTATGACCCAACCATTTCCACATCCATCCCCTGTATAGGGACTGCAGTCAGTTGTGCCTTGGTTCTCCTGAAGTCCACCACCATCTCCTTTGTTTTGCTGATGTTGAGCTGAAGGTGGTTCTGCTCACACCACAACACAAAGTCACTGATTGTGCTCCTGTGCTCCTCCTCCTGCCCACCCCTGATGCACCCTACAATAGCAGAGTCATCCGAGAACTTCTGTAGGTGGCATGTTTCAGAGTTATATCTGAAGTCTGAGGTGTAGAGGGTGAACAGGAAGGGGGACAGGACCGTTCCCTGGGGGGCCCATGTGTTGCTAACTGCCCGTTCTGACACACAGCTCTGTAGTCGCACAAATTGTGGCCTACCGGTCAGGTAGTCCGTGACCCAGGAGACTAAGGGTGCTTCCACTTTCATCCTCCTCATCTTCTCACCCAGAAGCAGGGGCTGAATGGTATTGAAGGCACTGGAGAAGTCAAAAAACATAACCCTCACAGTGCAACCTGCGTTGTCCAGGTGAGAGTAGGCCCTCTGCAGAAGGTAGATGATTGCATCATCCACCCCGATGTTGCGCTGGTATGCAAACTGCAGGGGGTCCATTGAAGAACACACCAGGGGTCTGAGGTGGGCGAGGACTAACCTTTCCAGGGTCTTCATGATGTGGGATGTTAGCGCTACAGGTCTGAAGTCATTCAGGACAGTGGGGTGTGCCTTCTTGGGCACTGGGACGAGGCAGGATGTTTTCCACAGCACAGGGACCCTTTCTAGGCTCAGGCTAAGGTTGAAGTGTCGCTGGAGTATTCCACACAGTTGGTCAGCACAGACCCTCAGCACCCTTGGGCTGATGCCATCAGGGCCCGCCGTTTTCCACTGATGTAGTCTCTCCAGCTCTCTCTTCACTTGGTTGGTGGTGAAAGCCAGCCCAGGTGGGGAGGTGGGGGGAAGGGGGGTGTTGAGGATCAGTCCAGGGGGAGCAGGGGCGGAGGTGGGGTCACTGATTGTCTCAGCAGAGGTGCTGTGAGCAAAGTGGGGGTGGGACAGCCGTGAGGGTGTGTGGTCTGGGGAGCTGGAGGGGAGGTGGACAGGGCCAATATCAAACCTGTTAAAAAATTGGTTCAGCTCATTGGCTCTGTCCTGGGTCCCCTCCGTCTGCCCACTGTTTGACTTTTTGAAGCCAGTGATATTTCTCATACCCTTCCACACCTCTCTCACCTGGCTCTGCCTCAGCTTGTCCTCCATCTTCTCCTTATACACTCTCTTCCCCTCAGCAATCCGCAACTTCAGCTCCCTTTGGACGCATTTCAATTTGTCCTTGTCCTTGTCCCTCTCCTTGAAGGCCCTCTTCTTCTCATTTAGCAGGGCCTTCAGGTCGCTGGTGACCCAGGGTTTATTGTTTGGGAAACAGCGTACCTTCCTGGTGGGTACAGTGTTGTCTACACAAAAATTAATATAGTCTGTTATGCAGTCAGTGAGTCCATCGATGTCCTCCCCATGAGCCTCACAGAGCACATCCCAGTCTGTTGTTTCAAAACAGTCCTGTAGGGCCTCATTCGCCTCCGGGGACCATCTCCTAATAGTCCTGGTGGTTGCAGGCTGCTGTTGGACCAAAGGCCTGTAGAGTGGGGTGAGGTGGACAAGTTTGTGATCCGATCTACCGAGGGGAGGCAGTGCAGTGGAGTTGTATGCATCCTTCACATTAGCAAATAACAAGTCCAGAGTTTTATTATTCCTGGTTGGGCACTTCACGAACTGTTTGAACGTGGGCAGCGTTGAAGAGAGAGATGCATGGTTAAAATCCCCCGAAATGACAAAGAAAGCACTGGGATGCGCTGTCTGTAACCTAGTGATAACAGAGTGGATGACGTCACACGCTGCGTTTGCGTCAGCAGAGGGCGGGATGTAAACAATAACACCAATGGCCGCCGTGAATTCCCTCGGTAAATAGTAGGGTCTCAGGCTAACGGCTAACAGTTCAATGTCCGGGCTACAAAACTTTTCCTTAAGAGTAATATGGTTCGGCTGACACCATCTGTTGTTAACTAATAAAGCCAGCCCACCACCCTTACTCTTACCGGAAGAGACGCGATCCCTGTCCGCTCTGATGGTCTGGAAACCGTCGATAGTGACGTTCTGTATGGGGATGTTATCGTTCAGCCAAGTCTCAGTAAAACACAGTAGGCTCGTTTCACGATAAATCCTTTGTCCACGAACAAGTCCTTCCAACTCATCCATCTTGTTATGTAGAGCCCTCACATTGCCCATAATAATAGACGGTATAGCCGGCTTGTACTTGAACCTCCTCCGCTTTGCCTTACATTTCAATCCCGCCCTGCGTCCACGGCGTCGTCTTTTCAATTCGTCCGGAATATCAAACTTTTCCCTGGGGAGCAGCAGCGCTGCGTTGGCTAAATCCAGGAGCTGAGCTCTGTTGTAAACAATAACAGTTGACGACTCCTGTCGACGTTCAGCTGCGATAAAATCCATAAAATCCATAATCCTGAACTATTATAGTTCAACTGTAGCTGTAGCAAAATAAAAAAAAAAGAACTAAAACAACAATTTATGCACGAACAACGAGAGCTGCTTAACAGGCGACCACTCAGGGCGGCGCCAAACAAACAGACTGAATGTCATGGTAATAATTGATCATTGATGAATCAGTGAGGAATCATGAATCATCATGAATCATTCATTAATCAATATTATGAATATTGTGATTCATAACCCCCCCCCCCCCCCCCCCCCAAAAAAAAAGGATATAGTGCAAGTGAAATGTATACTGTTATATACACACCCGGTCGAAAGTTTTGAATATTACTCATTCAAGTTTTTCATCATTTGCACTATTTTTTTACATTGTAGAATAAAAGTGAAGACATCAAAACTTGCTTATTTGAGCTGTTCTTGCCATAATATGGACTTGGTCTTTTACCAAATAGGGCTATCTTCTGTATACCACCCCTACCTTGTCACAACACCTCATGAAACTGGTTGAGAGAATGCCAAGGGTGTGCAAACCTGTCATCAAGGCAAAGGGTGGCTACAATGTCTCAAATCTCAAATATAAATATATTTTGATTTGTTTGACACTTTTCTGGTTACTACATGATTCCATATGTGTTATGTCATAGTTTTGATGTCTTCACTTTTATTCTACAATGTAGAAAATAGTAAAAATAAAGAAAAACCCTTGAATGAGTAGGTGTGTTCAAACTTTTGACTGGTAGTGTATATACATGGTAATTTAATCCAAAATAAAGTATGATAAAGTACGATTGTAAAAGAAGCAATCCCAGAACGGACTAACAAAGAATTGAACATGAAAGCTCAAGCCTACTGTACCTGTCTCTCCAGAACCAGAGACCAGAGCGTGGGGTTCTTCATATGGTACACTAGGAAACAGACGGTAAGAAGAGGCCAGAGACCAGAGCGTGGGGTTCTTCATCTGGTACACTAGGGAACAGACGGTAAGAAGAGGCCAGAGACCAGAGTGTGGGGTTCTTCATCTGGTACACTAGGGAACAGACGGTAAGAAGAGGCCAGAGACCAGAGCGTGGGGTTCTTCATCTGGTACACTAGGGAACAGACGGTAAGAAGAGGCCAAGAACCAGAGCGTGGGGTTCTTCATCTGGTGCACTAGGAAACAGACGGTAAGAAGAGGCCAGAGACCAGAGCGTGAGGTTCTTCATCTGGTACACTAGGGAACAGACGGTAAGAAGAGACAAAACACTACCATTCATTCTCTCTCTTACAGTAATAATACTACCCCATAGATACACTACACTACAAAACGCTAAGGTATCCTGACAATCAAGGGATCACCATAATGTGTGGCTTTCCAGGATTATCCTGTTGAGGCATTGTTGCTAAAAGCTAACAAGTGTCCTTGTAAGCCATCAGCAGGTCTTAGGCTAACCATCTGACTTGCTGCAGAGTAAATTAAAAGCTTTAAAAGCACAAGTAGCACCAAACACAGTGGCAGTACTCCATATCTACTGTGGTACAAACTGGTGCAATTTAAGTGAAGCATCTGGCTGAAGTAGTGGTGGTGGTGGTGGGGGGGGGGGGGGGGATTTCCAGTCCCCTCTGTATCCTACCTGGCACGCCAATGTCATGTTTGATTCAGTAACAGCTTGGAGTGTGAATTGTCATAGACCTCTGAGACTAGGTCTGAAGCCTGAGAGATTACTCTGTATGTTGAGGCTTCTCCCTTTGACCATGACACTGTACATGATGTATTTCCAGGTCTGTTCTATACTCATGATGTATTTCCAGGTCTGTTCTATACTCATGATGTATTTCCAGGTCTGTTCTATACTCATGATGTATTTCCAGGTCTGTTCTATACTCATGATGTATTTCCAGGTCTGTTCTATACTCATGATGTATTTCCAGGTCTGTTCTATACTCATGGTTTGAATGTCTCTTACCAGTATAGAAAGAGGGAGACAGTTTTATAGCAAAGTGTGAGTAATTCCGTTTCACTTTGCACAGTTTGACTGACAGTGACTCCACCGTGACCCCACGCTGACTCCACCCTGACCCCACCCTGACTCCACCGTGACCCCACCCTGACTAAGATTAGAATGTTACTGACGGGGTTACTAAGATTAGATGCCATACGGCATGCCATACGGCAAAATATGCCATAATTAAAACACCAACACACTCCATAGTCCAAAGATGGCCCCGTACTCCAAAACGGCCAGCTATGCCATATCTCTGTTGTGGCAGTTAATGAGGTATCGCATTTTCTTTGGAGGTTGTGTTGCAGTTTAATTAGGTGGAGTCAGGGTGGAGTCAGGGTGGAGTCAGGGTGGAGTCAGGGTGGGGTCAGGGTGGGGTCAGGGTGGAGTCAGGGTGGGGTCAGGGTGGGGTCAGGGTGGGGTCAGGGTGGAGTCAGGGTGGAGTCAGGGTGGGGTCAGGGTGGGGTCAGGGTGGAGTCAGGGTGGGGTCAGGGTGGGGTCAGGGTGGAGTCAGGGTGGGGTCAGGGTGGAGTCAGGGTGGGGTCAGGGTGGAGTCAGGGTGGGGTCAGGGTGGAGTCAGGGTGGAGTCAGGGTGGGGTC
>CM042402.1:2309706-2327206 GCA_023634145.1 Thymallus thymallus | reverse complement strand
CGTATGGCTTACGTTAAAGTCCATGTTTATTAGTGAAATAATCCTGGAGATATATTTCTACAAATGGCGTTGTTTTACATAATCATATTTAAGAAAGGGACAGGACACATACAATTTGGATAGATAATTCAGAAAACACGGTACAATGTTTTTTCTTTTTTACTTCAGTATAGGTTACACAAAAAAGTGGCAAGTCTTTCGACGATAAATAATACATAACTTTGTTGTACATGAATAAACGAAAAAAAAAAGAAATATCTTTTTTTCAGAGCTAACGGTCGTTTTTAACTTAATACTATACACATCTTTGGGAAAGAAAAAAATATTATTGGACGGACACAAACTCACACACAATAGTCCCACGAAGCTTGTGGCATAATAGAGGTATACCTTGTTGCAATGCTTTAGTAGGTCTACTTGGGATTTATCAAGGAGATAATAACAAAACAATGGAAAAGCAGTATTTGCAATCCACTCCAAACGTCGTCATATCAGCGGGCGAATCTCAGGTCAAGCTATTTTATAGAAACAGAATCGGCAGACAGTCATTTGTTTGTATATTTTAACCTCACGCACAACAATGCGCAAATGTAGCCTAGATTTCAGATTGAATCTTTAATAATAAAGTTTATATTTTTCCCAGAGGTCCGTGGGTCCAGGGTTTTGTCGAAGTGTATGTAGGGTGTTTTCTGTTTTCTTTTTTGGCAAAACTGTAAACAGGCATTTCCATCGGGCAGCACCAGTCATGGGCGATGCAGTGAAATCTATACATCTCGTTACGCATGAGTCGCATGAGTCGCAGACACCTTAAGATGCAGACAGGTGCGCGCACTCCACCGCTCCTTGCAACACGCTTCTTCGTCTAGTCTACACCATGGTCCTCTCTCTCCTCTCCTCTTCTCCAGGGTTGTTTTGCGGCGAGTGGAAAGATTGACGTATGACGGACAATTGGACAGATCTAGGTAGGATAATAATCCCATGATTGTCTTCACAGTGTAAAACTACAACCAGGGGTTGTTTCGTCGTTAAAGAGGCTTCGTGCAGTTGGAGGAGGAGGTTTCTCTTTTGTATCTCAGTTCGAATGAAATCAACAAGAGAGTGACATTTTGTTTCTTTCCATCCCGAGTCATGTTTTTCGTTTTTCAGTCAGTCCGGCCTTTGTCCAACTAACATCAACTCGTCATCCGTCAGAAATATGACATAGTCTGACGTAGTCTATGACATAGCCCTACGCCTCTATAGGGCTTGAGACCATGCTGTTGGGTGTATCTGGAAGTTGGGATGACATCGAGGCAACTTCGCTTCCTGTCGAGTTGGAACCAGGGCCTCCCTCCGAGAAATTGACCTGAACAAAGAAAGAAAACAATGCTAGACTGACTGTCATCATTCACATGTCAAGACATTATGTCAATATATTATGTCAATAATATATTTTAGACAATAAAATGCAAAATGTAAAGTGTCTGTCCCAGACATGAACATTTTTTACATTTCAGTCATCCTTATCCAGAGCGACTTTCAGTTGTGAGTGCATACAATTTCGTACAACTTTCATACAGGTCGCCCATGTGAATCGAGCCCACAACCCTGGAGTTGCAATCACCATACTCTACCAACTGAGCCACACGGGACACATGATAGTGACACCTTCAACCAATACATCACATTATTGACATACCTCAAGATATTAGGTCAATATATTATTTCAATAATTTATTTTAGATAATGCAATAAAATGAAATGTCAAATGTCTGCCCTAGATATGACAGTTGCATTTCAACCCCATTAAGTCACATATAAATAGCCTAATTATATCAAATAATAACAAACATAACATGAAACAATAAAAAACAGACAGACAGTTTAGTGTTATAATACAGTCTAGAGTCTCCCCTATCTGAACTCACCAGTTGTTGAAACGCGGGCTGGTCGATCTCACTCTGTAGCGCAAAGTCACTGAGGACCTTCCAAGGCGGCTGGTAACTCTGCACCTCCACTGGGTTAGCCTGCAAACCACCGTCGTGTCTCTCCGGGCTGGCCGCGACCATCGGAGTACCCGTCATTCCCTGGATATTCTGCAGATAGTCCCAGAGAAACTGATCGTCATATAAAGTTCAAAATTAGAATGCCAACATTGACCCAACAACAGAAACAGAACATTAGGTTTTTAGAATATGATGAAGATGCTTGGTGCATAACGGGCATTCTGGATATTTGAGGTGTGTGTGTGTGGTGGGGGGGGGGGGGGGGGGGTCCTAAATAAAAGGGCACGTAGATATATTTAATCATCCACAGGGAGACGCATAGGACCATGTCGCTGTTTCTATTTCAGACCAGTTCTTTCAGAACATCAAATGACCAGACAAGAACAGGAGTATTCTAATGAAACAGTTACAACAGCTACCAGCATCTTGACCGATAAGAACACCACTGTATTGAATCCTTTATTTCATAAAGACCAGACAGGGTTCTCACCGTTTTGTCGTTGGGCTGCTGCTGCTGTAACTGTTTCATCAGAATACTCCTCTTCTTGTCCTTGCAGCGCTTGTTTTGGAACCAGACCCTGATGACTCGGGGACTGAGGCCGGTCATCTCTACTAGCTGCTCCTTCATCAGAGCGTCGGGCCGGGGGTTGGCGTTGTAGCAGGTCCGCAACGTGTGGAGCTGCTTTTCGTTAAGAACCGTCCGGACGCGAGTGGTCTTCTCCGGCTGTTTGTGGACGTGCGGTCGGAGCGCGGGCTGTCTGGCTGATATTGGGTCTGCTGTTGAGAAATGAATAGGACTTCAACACCATGGCTATATAAAGACACTGTGTTGGATGCAAAAGTTGAGAATACCAAATTATACACTTTGAAAACTACACCAACACAATATCCCACGGTAGCCCATAGGTATTCTAATGATTTACCCAAACCAACCGGTACCGCTTAGTATGGACTATCCATTCAGTTTATTCTTAAAGGGCCTTATGGCAATATTTTATTACTTCAACTATCAGATTGTCAAAACTTTTATTAGACCTACATTTCTAACTGAAGCCGCTGATAATTTGATAATGCCTCAAATAAAAATCAACAACAAAGAAAGAGCAAAGCCATGTTTTATACAAGCTATAGGCCTCGGTAACAAGAGATAACACTGGATTTCAAAGTCAACGAATAACATCATCACCTTATTATGAGTGGATATACTTATATGTTATATGTTGATATACTTTGACATTAGCTTGTGTATGGGTATAGTTTATAAAACGGTATAACTTTAAAGTCAAATGGTTATAACTTTCAGTGAAAGTGCATTCATGTCAGTTTTAAGATGTAAATTACTTGTGTTAGAAAAGGGGTCAACATTGATGTGTCTTTCTCCCGGGCTTCGGTTATGTGGTCTATTTAACGTCAGCCCTAACTGCGAGTTCGGTTACACGTAGGCCTATATGTATGCAGCCTGGTGAAATAGTATATTCGACCATTCTGAATTCGTGGCCAACTGGCTTGCATAACTCCCCCAAAAGCCAGATAATAAAATGATATCAGTATTGTATGTTACATTTATCCAGGCTATAGGCCCCCAAGCTTCAGTACCAACAATACGTATAATACCATCCCCATATGTAAGTCCTTGAGCAAGGCACTTAACCCTCATTTGCTCCAGGAGCTGACCCTGTAGGTAGGCCGTCATTGTAAATAAGAATGTGTTCTTAACTGACTTGCCTAGTTAAATAAAGGTTAAATAAATACATATGTAGACTGCAGACTGTTATTTTATAGCGATGCTTCAAAACATCTAACTAGCTCAAACCACAAACATTGCATTTAAATTCCTAGCCTCTCCACTCAGCCATTAAAAGACTTTGCCCAGATATCCCAGATATCCTTCCTTGCCAGGGACCTTGACAAAAAGCGCATTTATGCAAATTGTTTAATCACTGCAATGTTGACATTATCAAACCGATAATGTAGTTCGCAAAAACAACTACAACGAAATTATCAGTTTATATTTATGACATGTAAACAAACATATCAACCAATATATTTGCATATCATATTCAATTGATTCCACGATGCCTGTAAGTGTTATAAATATATATTGAAAATCAGCCCTGTACTGTAGAGGCTACACAGCAAAATAAAATACGTCCTGGGTTATGCGTTTCTATTTGTTCGTACGCATGTAGTCTATTGTATTAGGGGACGCGACACAGCTCAGCCTATCGAAACAATTAAATATATCATGCTATACATTCGTTGTCGTCTTCATGTGTTCAAAATTAATACCCTTTCACAAAGAATCGAAGCAATGTCCATCCATGAAATAAAGAAAATAAACTTCCCAACGAATACAACATCAACCGAATGTCCAACACCTACACCAGCCAACAAGCCCACAAAAATAAATAAAAACAGCACTGCCGTTGATATAAAGTGTTAACCGACCTGCCAATTGTAAAGGTCTGGCCGGGTGGAGGGGGCTGAGGGGGTCTCCGGCGCCCATTGTGGCCCGCTCCACGACGTCATGGTCGGCCCGGCAGAACAAGCCGTCCTCCCTGAGAGCGAACTCGTCCCCCGGGATGAGCTGTCGGCTGCAGGCCACACACCGAAAACACTCGATATGGTATACCTTGGAGCGCGCTCTCATCACGAAGTCATTCTTGCTGAAACCGATGTTGCATTTAGCGCACTTTATCCCGTATAACCTAGAGGGTTAGGAGAGATTGGTGACCGGTCAGTCAGCTAACGGTGTCACAAGGCCCACTGCCCACTGTTAGGCTATACTGTGGCTGGGCAGCACACATAGTAAGCATTTTTAGGCCTTAATATTGAGTTGTGTTTACATCACATGAGATTACTTGAAACCTGTATAAAATATTACATTCATAAAGACAAAGCACAGACCTGTTCTGTGATATATTGCTATTATATCTGGAAATATTCTTAGAAGACTCATAGTAACATTATTATAATTATTATTACAGGCGATAACGATACAAATTGTCGAATATATTAATTCAATTGTGGTCTATATGTAGGCCTAATATATTTGGCCAATTTGAGGGATAACAGAATATTTCAATTATAGGACTATGTATATAATATCGACCTAGACTTCACTTAAGGCCATCAATGCAGTAAAATATTTATATAAAATAGTTTGTACTGAATATGTAAACGTGTTGTAAATGAACTCGACAGTAAAGATCACAAAACTGTGTTAGTCCTGAATTGGGCTTCGACGATATTATTAGTAGCCTGTTATTATACTGACAAGATAATAACAACTTAATTGCAATTATGCTGATCTGGTGGTGATAAAATCATCAATATTATCACTGTGTGGTCAGAAAATACCATATCAAATATAGATAGATGATAGAATATATAAATATTACTTTTAAATAGAGTTGTCCAGACCATCAGATATGATAGTCACGGCAAAATATATAACCATGTTATTATATAATAGACAGTTAATACGTGAATGTGTCAACCAATCAATCAAGAAGAAACAATGCTATCAACGCTATTACATTTCAGAACAAACAGCTCTTACCTGACATAGTCCCTTTTACAGTAGGTTTTCCCGTCTCGGACAAAGCAGGTACACGACTCGTCCAGATACTGATTACACTCTACACACTTCAAACAGGCAGCGTGCCACTCGAGGTCCGGAGAGACCCGCAGAATATACTGGTCATGGATCTGGTTCCCACAGCCGACACACAGCGAGATCAGACGCTTTTCTGGAGAACAAAGTCAGAAGAAAAATATTAGAATATACATTAGGACAGTTCTAAAGATTATATTGAGTATAAAGAATCACAATAATACTTTAGTTATTTGTTATAATTTATTATAAAGAATATACATTCGTTAGTAGCAATAATAACATTATTTATAAATGTGCTATAGTTTAATGTGTACTGCTATTCAATGATCCAAAGTCACTTGGCTGACATTGAAAGACCACATCCTCTGGACATGTATTGTAAAGAACATTCAGTTGAAACGGTTCATTGAATGGGACCCGCTACCACAATAAACGTTCCACAAACCTCAAAGAAAACACATGTACTTCGGTCTAATGTCACCGAAGTTTTGCATCACTCAGAATAGAATAGAATAGACACTGGAACCAGCTTCACTTACTTTTCTGCGGATCCCCCATATCGCCCATGTCCAAGAAGTAAGGAGGCGTAAGGTCCACTTTTAAATCGTGGTGCAACAGTTTTGAAGCTGGGGGTTTTCCTTTTCCTCCGGACTACGGTATAGAGTAGTTGCCTGTGTGCTGGCCGGTGCTGTCTGAGGGGTAGCCGGGTGTTGCAGGACTTGTTTGGCCGCGGAGGAGCTGTTTTAGTCGGGGGGACGGTGGGGGTGTGAGTGTCTATTCTCCGGTGCCTGGTCCCTGTGCTGTGATGGGGCACGCTAGTCCCTATCTCCCACTCAAACTCCCTTGCACCAACTCTACTCTATCGCCATTGGGCTGACGTAGGACACTTTAACGTCATCTTTATGGGATGCTGATTGGTTATGAAGACAGGAGCAGCTGTTAATGTTAGCCCAGTCTAAGTACCCGCCCACCCGGCTCATATTATGGACCACTCTATACTCCACTGAAGCAAGGATTTTTTTCCCAACTTTGTCATTGATATTATGAAATCATTAATGTGTTTACTCATTATATTATGAATTTGCATATTGGAGTCAACAAACACAATTCAACACAGCCATAGGCTACGACTCTCGCATCTTTTTCAATGGCGGAATTGTCCTAATATATATTCTAATATTTCAGCGTCTTGAGTTTAAATTATTATTATGTTTTATTTATTTTACCTTTATTTAACTAGGCAAGTCAGTTAAGAACAAATTCTTATTTACAATGACGGCCTACACCGGCCAAACCTGGACGACGCTCGGCCAATTGTGAGCCGCCCTATGGGACTCCCAATCACGGCCGGATGTGATACAGTCTGGATTCAAACCAGGTACTGTAGTGACGCCTCTTGCACTGAGATACAGTGCCTTAGACCAGGGCTGTCCAACCCTGTTCCTGGACAGCTACCATTCTGTAGGTTTTCATTCCAACCCTCATCTAGCGCACCTGCTTCTAATAATTAGCTGCTTGAAAAGCTGAATCAGGTCGGTTACAACTGGGGTTGGAGTGAAAACCTACAGGAGGGTACCTCTCCAGGAACAGGGTTGGAGTGGAAACCTACAGGAGGGTACCTCTCCAGGAACAGGGTTGGAGTGGAAACCTACAGGAGGGTACCTCTCCAGGAACAGGGTTGGAGTGGAAACCTACAGGAGGGTAACTCTCCAGGAACAGGGTTGGACAGCCCTGCCTTAGACCACTGCGCCACTCGGGAGCCCTTGAGTATGTATATATACTGTCTACTTCTCTTGGAGAGGTAAAATTAGGTAAAATTAGGTAAAATGTCAGTTATTTGGTTAACCATAATGTAAAATAATGTAATAGATTAGAACAGAATAGAACAGAACAGAATATACAATTATAGAATAGAATAGAATGCCTTGCATGTTTTGGTAAGCTAATGTGTGCCTAAGGGCTACATGTACGTCTTTAATCGTAGTTTTTGTTTGTTAAAAAGGAACCAAATTACCCAAATTATTAACTAATATTAAAATGATATAACCCCAAACAGCTGCGAATGGTTTTATAAGTTTGTCTGGGGAATATATAGCTGTAGTGTTTTCTTTTCATTTTTACAGACATGGTCATAATGTTACGGTGTGTCATCAGTCTGCAGGCTTGTCAACCCAACCGTATTAGCATATATAATTACACATAATGACACCCCTAAACCCGTCGAGACACGGGCTGAAATACAAACGCACATTGTGGGGCATCAGATGATAACCTGTTAAGAAAGAGACGACATGGGACGGGTTGGCATGATGCGGCTCTCTCAGTAGGCACAGACTTCTTCAGGCTGGACATTTTTAAGAGGATGGTTTTATTTTATTTTGACTAATGTGTTAACCAATCTGTGTTGTTATTATAACGATTCATAGGCAAACAATAAATAGTTGATATAAGTCTATTAAACATTCCTCAAGATTGAATCTACTGCAAATCGGGAGGACGTGGTGTATTTCTGTATATTGACTAGACTACACATCTCTGACCCAACAACCTTTGGTCGATGTCTGAATAGCTTGCCAAGCCAGCAGCAGAAGAATTTAGGAACCAACGGGCGAATTAGACCCAAACACGCCCTCTTGTGTTAGCAGGATGTCCCTGTTTAACCCCACACACAGAGACATACAGTCAACCCTTTAACCCCACACACAGAGACATACAGTCAACCCTTTAACCCCACACACAGAGACATACAGTCAACCCTTTAACCCCACACACAGAGACATACAGTCAACCCTTTAACCCCACACACAGAGACATACAGTCAACCCTTTAACCCCACACACAGAGACATACAGTCAACCCTTTAACCCCACACACAGAGACATAGATATCCTCATGTAGAATGGTGGTGTCCTATACTGAACAGGCTTTCATTCACAGGCAAGTGTAATTTTAGTGACAGAAGACCGTGATACAGTATATTTGCATGACTTTTCCTCTGAATTCAAAGTACTGGAAACCCAAGAGCTGAACCCTTATAGTCCCCTATGTCCGCTGTTAAAACCACTAAACAACCCTATTATCCAAACCCACAGGGAGATCAATCAGATTGTTACAAAAAATGTAAACCTCATATTTGACAATTTTGCAAAATGAAACAAAAACACAGAATAAACTAAATTGCTATTTGGCCTCAAAAGAGATAGAAACGGGCAGAATATCTCTTCTCTGTCAGAGATTTTTTTTTAAAAGAGACAGATCCTGACCAAATACAGGGATAAAAAAAATGGCTACCCAAAGAGGAGCTTCTATGTGGTCACTGCATGACAGGGGATGTAGAAACAGAGGTACGTTTCCCTCTACTGTGAGAAATACTCCCAAATAAGATAATATTTTTTCAAGAAAATATCTCAATCAATTTCCAACTTCTGCGCATTTACCAATGACATAAAGCTGGGAATTATTCTGGGTGACGGAGAAACCACAAATATTACTTCCATAGCCTGAGGGACATCCCATGACCATTAATTTCCTGAAGTATTTACATTGAATATAACTGACAGTAATACATAGTGGAACCAGCATCCATGTTGTAGACATTCTCTCTTTATATTTAAACATCTTCTATTTCTTTAATTAAATGCATCTACCGAAGATTCCACAATACAACAGCAGTAGTATGTATGCATGATTATATGTACTATTATTATTATTATTATTACTATGATAATTATTATTATTATTACAATTATTATTATTATTACTATTAGTATTATTACTACTGAAATAAACTGTATTTAATTATCAGAAATTACTGAAATGCTGTACCACTTTACTATATCTACAAATTGTCTTTCATGCCAAGAAAGCAATCTGAATCTGAATATGGGGGGGTTAGAGAGAGAGAGACAGGGGGCGAGAGGGAGAGAGCGAGAGAGGGAGAGAGGGGGCGAGATGGAGAGAGGGGGCGAGAGGGAGAGAGGGGGCGAGAGGGAGAGAGGGGGCGAGAGGGAGAGAGTGAGAGAGAGGGAGAGAGAGGGGGCGAGAGGTGGGACCTATGAAAGAGGAAACATCTCTTTGTGGTCACTCTTCTTTCAGCATGCTCTAACAGACAATTATAGGTATTACCTGTTCAAGACTGCACTGTTAAATTGAGGAATGATTAGCCTACATATTTAGGGCTTGACTAAATTACACTCTAACAAATAATTTCTCAACAATGTCATAAAATCTGCTGATAATTCAACTGTAACAACAGCACAACTATGGTTCTTCAAGTTGATCATCATTTACGTAATAGTTATTCTTCTTCTTCTCATTCTTCTTCTTCTTCTTCTTCTTCTTCTTCTTCTTCTCATTCTTCTTCTTCTTCTTCTTCTTCTTCTTCTTCTTCTTCTTCTTCTTCTTCTTCTTCTTCTTCTTCTTAATAATATTAATAATAATACATTTTATGATGATAATATTTTAGATAATCAGAATCATCATAAGCCCCTGTTCATGTGATTTTGTTATAGAACACTGTAGCCTGATATTGTTAGTTAATATTGTTAGTTAATATTGTTAGTTAATATTGTTAGTTAATATTGTTAGTTATTGTTAATTTCATGTTATAGAACACTGTAGCCTGATATTGTTAGTTAATATTGTTAGTTAATATTGTTAGTTAATATTGTTAGTTATTGTTAATTTCATGTTATAGAACACTGTAGCCTGATATTGTTAGTTAATATTGTTAGTTAATATTGTTAGTTAATATTGTTAGTTATTGTTAATTTCATGTTATAGAACACTGTAGCCTGATATTGTTAGCGATCAGATAACGTTACATGGTTTAGTGGATAGGTGGGTAGGCGTTTCTGTCTCTAGGTGTGTGCGTGCGTGCGTGTCAGGTCATGACAGAAGGCCCATTTCATTCATAACAGCTAGACATTGAGAATCTTACTTCCCAGGAAAGGTATCTGAGTGATTTATTCTTTCATATCGTTTATTGCAGCTGCACCTTGTGTGTAGCACTATGCGACCACCATAACTCATATGACCCCCCCCCCCCCCCCCCCCCGCCATGGCATGGCATCCTCCCTGTAAAGAGTGGTGATATACTGTACACTGTCAGGGAATTGAGAATATGAGGAGAGTAAACAACCCTAGTACTTGTGGGAAAACATATAATACATTATCTGTGTCATAGATTATCTGTATATTACATTATCATCCATGAGGACACATGCTCTCTTTATTCAAAACATTAAATTAAACATCTTAAGAGAGGAAGCATAGAATACGTAGACCAACTCTGACAGCATAGTGGTAGTAGCCTTGTAGAACATGTAGAATATGTAGAATATGTAGAACATGTAGAATATGTAGAACATGTAGAACATGTAGAATATGTAGAACATGTAGAATATGAAATTTCCCCCCGGGGGATCACTAAAGTATCACTCTATCTCTATCTATCTATCTATCTATCTATCTATATGTAGAATATGTAGAATATGTAGAACATGTAGAATATGTAGAACATGTAGAACATGTAGAATATGTAGAACATGTAGAATATGTAGAACATGTAGAACATGTAGAATATGTAGAACATGTAGAATATGTAGAACATGTAGAACATGTAGAATATGTAGAACATGTAGAATATGTAGAACATGTAGAATATGTAGAACATGTAGAACATGTAGAACATGTAGAATATGTAGAATATGTAGAACATGTAGAATATGTAGAATATGTAGAACATGTAGAATATGTAGAACATGTAGAATATGAAATTTCCCCCCGGGGGATCACTAAAGTACCTATCTATCTCTATCTATCTATCTATCTATATGTAGAATATGTAGAATATGTAGAACATGTAGAATATGTAGAACATGTAGAATATGTAGAACATGTAGAATATGTAGAACATGTAGAACATGTAGAACATGTAGAATATGTAGAACATGTAGAATATGTAGAATATGTAGAATATGTAGAACATGTAGAATATGTAGAACACGTAGAACACGTAGAACACGTAGAACATGTAGAACATGTAGAATATGTAGAATATGTAGAACATGTAGAATATGTAGAACATGTAGAACATGTAGAATATGTAGAACATGTAGAATATGTAGAATATGTAGAATATGTTAGAACATGTAGAATATGTAGAACACGTAGAACATGTAGAACACGTAGAACATGTAGAACACGTAGAACATGTAGAACATGTAGAATATGTAGAATAGAATACGTAGACCAACAAGAATAGTGGTAGTAGCCTTGTAGAACATGTAGAATATGAAATTTCCCCCCCGGGGGTTTCAATAAAGTACCTATCTATCTCTATCTCTCTATCTATATGTAGAATATGTAGAACATGTAGAACATGTAGAATATGTAGAACATGTAGAACATGTAGAATATGTAGAATATGTAGCATATGTAGAACATGTAGAATAGAAAATATAGAACAACTCTGAAAGCATAGTGATAGAACCCTTGTATTATTTTACCCCTTGCTTCCCAATGGGCAAGAAGTGATAAATCAATGTGGTTTCCACATCATTTAAACCCCAAAATGTAATGTGATGATGTTGAAACAACAAGGAAAGCTGATTGTTTTTTATAAAGGTTTCTAAAATAAGGGAATTTCGTATTTTGATCTCAAGTTGATTTGACATTAGCTGAAAACTCAACCAAAATTAAATCAAAACTAGATTTTGAAATTACGTGTTTGACCAGTGGGTTGTGACCATAGAGTTGAAATTACGTTTGTGTCCAGTGGGTTGGGACCTTACTGTTGAAATGACGTGTGTGTCCAGTGGGTTGGGACCTTACTGTTGAAATGACGTGTGTGTCCAGTGGGTTGGGACCTTACTGTTGAAATGACGTGTGTGTCCAGTGGGTTGAGACCTTACTTTTGAAATGACGTTTGTGTCCAGTGGGTTGGGACCTTACTGTTGAAATGACGTGTGTGTCCAGTGGGTTGGGACCTTACTGTTGAAATGACGTGTGTGTCCAGTGGGTTGGGACCTTACTGTTGAAATGACGTGTGTGTCCAGTGGGTTGGGACCTTACTGTTGAAATGACGTGTGTGTCCAGTGGGTTGGGACCTTACTGTTGAAATTACGTTTGTGTGCAGTGGGTTGAGACCTTACTGTTGAAATGACGTGTGTGTCCAGTGGGTTGGGACCTTACTGTTGAAATGACGTGTGTGTCCAGTGGGTTGGGACCTTACTGTTGAAATGACGTGTGTGTCCAGTGGGTTGAGACCTTACTTTTGAAATGACGTTTGTGTCCAGTGGGTTGGGACCTTACTGTTGAAATGACGTGTGTGTCCAGTGGGTTGGGACCTTACTGTTGAAATGACGTGTGTGTCCAGTGGGTTGGGACCTTACTGTTGAAATGACGTGTGTGTCCAGTGGGTTGGGACCTTACTGTTGAAATTACGTTTGTGTGCAGTGGGTTGAGACCTTACTGTTGAAATGACGTGTGTGTCCAGTGGGTTGGGACCTTACTGTTGAAATGACGTGTGTGTCCAGTGGGTTGGGACCTTACTGTTGAAATGACGTGTGTGTCCAGTGGGTTGGGACCTTACTGTTGAAATGACGTGTGTGTCCAGTGGGTTGGGACCTTACTGTTGAAATGACGTGTGTCCAGTGGGTTGGGACATTACTGTTGAAATTACGTTTGTGTGCAGTGGGTTGAGACCTTACTGTTGAAATGACGTGTGTGTCCAGTGGGTTGGGACCTTACTGTTGAAATGACGTGTGTGTCCAGTGGGTTGGGACCTTACTGTTGAAATGACGTGTGTGTCCAGTGGGTTGGGACCTTACTGTTGAAATGACGTGTGTGTCCAGTGGGTTGGGACCTTACTGTTGAAATGACGTGTGTCCAGTGGGTTGGGACATTACTGTTGAAATGACGTGTGTGTCCAGTGGGTTGGGACCTTACTGTTGAAATTACGTGTGTCCAGTGGGTTTGGACCTTACTGTTGAAATGACGTGTGTGTCCAGTGGGTTGGGACCTTACTGTTGAAATGACGTGTGTGTCCAGTGGGTTGGGACCTTACTGTTGAAATGACGTGTGTGTCCAGTGGGTTGGGACCTTACTGTTGAAATGACGTGTGTCCAGTGGGTTGGGACATTACTGTTGAAATGACGTGTGTGTCCAGTGGGTTGGGACCTTACTGTTGAAATTACGTGTGTCCAGTGGGTTTGGACCTTACTGTTGAAATGACGTGTGTGTCCAGTGGGTTGGGACCTTACTGTTGAAATGACGTGTGTGTCCAGTGGGTTGGGACCTTACTGTTGAAATGACGTGTGTGTCCAGTGGGTTGGGACCTTACTGTTGAAATGACGTGTGTCCAGTGGGTTGGGACATTACTGTTGAAATGACGTGTGTGTCCAGTGGGTTGGGACCTTACTGTTGAAATGACGTGTGTGTCCAGTGGGTTGAGACCTTACTTTTGAAATGACGTGTGTGTCCAGTGGGTTGGGACCTTACTGTTGAAATGACGTGTGTGTCCAGTGGGTTGGGACCTTACTGTTGAAATGACGTTTGTGTCCAGTGGGTTGGGACCTTACTGTTGAAATGACGTGTGTGTCCAGTGGGTTGGGACCTTACTGTTGAAATGACGTGTGTGTCCAGTGGGTTGGGACCTTGCTGTTGAAATGACGTGTGTGTCCAGTGGGTTGGGACCTTACTGTTGAAATGACGTGTGTGTCCAGTGGGTTGGGACCTTACTGTTGAAATGACGTGTGTGTCCAGTGGGTTGGGACCATACTGTAGACATTTATCACAGCTACTAAGAACTGAGAGAAACCGTGCAGAAAGTATGACCAGATGGAAGACATTTAAAACGAGTCTCTTATGACCTTATTTCTTGTTCCTAACAAATAATTGAGGTCCCTGCGATATTTAATTCATTGTGTTTATACAGAGTTTTAAAGCTAAGAACATGATGTCCCCATTGAAAACAATGTTCAATGACAGACATGTATTTGTTTTAAATCTTTCACTTGATGGTTTAATCAAGTGAGGCAATAAATCATGTATTTTGTTAATTGCTATATCCGCCTCACTCTCAGAGATCCTACACAGTCAAATGTAAGAAAGAACTAAAACATTTTTAATAAAGATACATTTGTGACATCAATGTTTATTTTCAAATACAGTAATATGAGATCTGTATGTAAAACATTTACATTTTACATGAGTCATTTAGCAGATGTTCCATAGTGACTTACAGTTAGTTCATTCATCTTAAGCTAGCTAGGTGGGACAACCACATATTACAGTCAAATATCCAGGATACCAACATTCCATTCCAGCTAAACAATGGATATACAGTGTTTTGCAAACAAATGTTCATACACATCTAAAATATATGAATGAAAAATCTGATAACAGTAATTTTTTACACACACATGAAAGTACCCGTAAGCAAACATTTCTGATGATTTTTGTGGGGGGGTGGATATAGCATTTTGGAATAAACTCTTCAAATGTTAAAGTCTTTCTGCTCCAATACTTTGATAGTATTTAATAATTCAGGATAGGCCGACCACAACCCTCAGGGAATGTCTTGTAAGGCCCAGACATCACACACATCACTCTAAACATTAATCAGTTCATATAAAGATATATACAGCATCACTCTGTAAACATTCAACAGTTCATATAAACATATATACAGCATCACTCTGTAAACATTCAGCAGTTCATATAAACATATATACAGCATCACTCTGTAAACATTCAGCAGTTCATATAAACATATATACAGCATCACTCTGTAAACATTCAGCAGTTCATATAAACATATATACAGCATCACTCTGTAAACATTCAGCAGTTCATATAAACATATATACAGCATCACTCTGTAAACATTCAGCAGTTCATATAAACATATATACAGCATCACTCTGTAAACATTCAGCAGTTCATATAAACATATATACAGCATCACTCTGTAAACATTCAACAGTTCATATAAACATATATACAGCATCACTCTGTTAACATTCAGCAGTTCATATAAACATATATACAGCATCACTCTGTTAACATTCAACAGTTCATATAAACATATATACAGCATCACTCTGTTAACATTCAGCAGTTCATATAAACATATATACAGCATCACTCTGTTAACATTCAGCAGTTCATATAAATATATATACAGCATCACTCTGTAAACATTCAGCAGTTCATATAAACATATATACAGCATCACTCTGTAAACATTCAGCAGTTCATATAAACATATATACAGCATCACTCTGTAAACATTCAGCAGTTCATATAAACATATATACAGCATCACTCTGTAAACATTCAGCAGTTCATATAAACATATATACAGCATCACTCTGTAAACATTCAACAGTTCATATAAACATATATACAGCATCACTCTGTTAACATTCAGCAGTTCATATAAACATATATACAGCATCACTCTGTTAACATTCAACAGTTCATATAAACATATATACAGCATCACTCTGTTAACATTCAGCAGTTCATATAAACATATATACAGCATCACTCTGTTAACATTCAGCAGTTCATATAAATATATATACAGCATCACTCTGTAAACATTCAGCAGTTCATATAAACATATATACAGCATCACTCTGTAAACATTCAGCAGTTCATATAAATATATATACAGCATCACTCTGTAAACATTCAGCAGTTCATATAAACATATATACAGCATCACTCTGTTAACATTCAGCAGTTCATATAAACATATATACAGCATCACTCTGTTAACATTCAGCAGTTCATATAAACATATATACAGCATCACTCTGTAAACATTCAACAGTTCATATAAACATATATACAGCATCACTCTGTAAACATTCAACAGTTCATATAAAGATATATACAGCATCACTCTGTAAACATTCAACAGTTCATATACAGATATATACAGCATCACTCTGTAAACATTCAACAGTTCATATAAACATATATACAGCATCACTCTGTAAACATTCAACAGTTCATATAAACATATATACAGCATCACTCTGTAAACATTCAACAGTTCATATAAAGATATATACAGCATCACTCTGTAAACATTCAACAGTTCATATAAACATATATACAGCATCACTCTGTAAACATTCAGCAGTTCATATAAATATATTATTTTACCCCTTGCTTCCCAATGGGCAAGAAGTAATCACATAATTTCAACCAAAAAATGTAATGTGATGATGTTGAAACAACATGGAAAGCTGATTGTTTTTGATAAAAGTTACCAAAATAAGGGAATTTCTTATTTTTATTAAAGTCAGCCATATCAGCTAGGGTTTTAAAAGGCAGTAAATGAGTCTGAATGAACTGTTTTGCTACCAGACGAGGCTCCGCTGATAGCCAGGTGTAGCAGTGGTAAGCTTTCACTCCATGGTACTGAAAGGAAAGCTCCACTGTCGGGGCAGCTTTATGTCGGCCGTAACAGTTTGTGGGCATTAATCACTGTTTGTCACCGTTATAGTGCATTCAATGTATTGTTTAGTGGGGTCTTGTGTAGTGGCTTCGCTGGCATGCATCTAAACAATAGTTGATTTACATGCTAAAATCACTACTGGATACAGTGCTGTGTTGGTGTGTTCTGGATCTATTCCAGTTCTGAGATACATTGCTGTGTTGGTGTGTTCTGGATCTATTCCAGTTCTGAGATACATTAATGTGTTGGTGTGTTCTGGATCTATTCCAGTTATGAGATACAGTGCTGTGTTGGTGTGTTCTGGATCTATTCCAGTTCTGAGATACAGTGCTGTGTGTTGGTGTGTTCTGGATCTATTCCAGTTCTTAGATACATTGCTGTGTTGGTGTGTTCTGGATCTATTCCAGTTATGAGATACAG